>JAWQFJ010000616.1:98535-138535 GCA_034096865.1 Theodoxus fluviatilis
ACACAAAACAAGTGTCAAGTGGATCAATAAATGTGCATGTATGTGTGCATTACTGTGTACGTGTATGCTTTTGCATGTGTGTCTCTGTATGTGTGTGTGTGTGTGAGTGTGTGTGTGTGTGTGTGTGTGTGTGTGTGTGTGTGTGTGTGTGTGTGTGTGTGTGTGTCTGTGTGAGAGAGAGATATGTACAGAGTGGTCAGAGTTGGTACATCAAAATGTGCACATGCATGGATGCCCAAGATCAGAAGATCTGTGGGCCTCTGTGCATGGAGGATGTGCATGCAGCGTGCAGGCAGAGAAGAACTCATCTCACCTTTCTAGGTCCTGCTTCTTCTGTTGGATTTCAGCCTTCAGCTTGGCCTCATTCTCCCGCAGTGTGTTGAGCTCCACGTCCCGAAAGACCTGGCTCTGGGACAGGTCTGACACGTTTCGGTCCCACTTCTCCTTCAGCTCCTGCATTTCTTCTCGAAGCCTGTAAGTGCAACACACTTGTACATCAGCCCATGCCCCTTCTTTCAAAGTCTGCAACACACTTGTACAGCAGCCCATGCCCCTTCTTTCAAAGTCTGCAACACACTTGTACATCAGCCCATGCCCTTTCTTTCAAAGTCTGCAACACACTTGTACAGCAGCCCATGCCCCTTCTTTCAAAGTCTGCAACACACTTGTACATCAGCCCATGCCCCTTCTTTCAAAGTCTGCAACACACTTGTACAGCAGCCCATGCCCCTTCTTTCAAAGTCTGCAACACACTTGTACATCAGCCCATGCCCCTTCTTTCAAAGTCTGTAACACACTTGTACAACAGCCCATGCCCCTTCTTTCAAAGTCTGTACTTCAGTTCATGCATCTCCTCTTGCAATTTGCAACACATATCTATTTTAGCCTTTATAGCTCTTTCAAGCAACCCAAAACACATTCTAACTCAATCTTTTAAATAATGTTCATCACATTTCAACCTACTGTTTCCTCCTAATTTCACAAGGCTGTCCTAGTCCTTAGTTGTGTATTTAGCATTCTTTACCCGTGATTTTGCTTTCAGAATCTAATTCTCCTTCTCTGCATTTTACCCGTTCATCTAGCCACCTCAACCTCTATGTTCTAACCATTCTACACCACTCTGAGATCACTGTCCCTCTGATACTTCTTCATCAGGCCTCTCAATTTTTTGTTGTTGGTAACTCAGCATTCCATAAAAATGTCACACCACCACCATAATCACCACTATCATTCCTGTCTAAAGCTAACTTCTCACTCTAGACAAACACAGCATCTGACAACTTTCTCCATCAGTGTTTCAAGCCATCACTGTCCACATGTCCTCTATGCCCAGTGCAAGTTTTAGTCCCACACCATTCTGTGAATCCGAGTCAGTAGTGACTCTGGCGCAGTTCGCAATGAATGCGTAATAGACTTGACCCTTCGCATTACAGCATTGCGCCAAAAACAGTTTGTTCCGATACAATTTTTTTCTCCACATTTTACAGAAATCATTCAAATGTCAAAACTTGTTTCCATTTCCACACAAACATTTTATTTTGTCGAATAAATGCTTGTTTATTGCCTCAACAAGAGTAAGATAAACATTTTGTGCGAAATAGTCTTAGAACTACTTTGACGTTGTATGTCAGGGAGCAGATCGACTATCCCACAAGCCTCTCGTGTGACCTCCATTTGCATATTTTGGACGAAAACCTTCCATCACGTGATGTCAACTGGGCTAGAGACACTTTCGCTGGTAGGCGAAGTCTCTAGTGAACTAGAATGGTCTCACACACCACTCACTTCTCCATCTGCGCATCTCTGCCCTTGATGAGGTCCTGCCAAGTCAACTCCTGCTGCCGATGCTGGATGGCAAGGGCCTCCAGTTTGGCTTGACTCTCTCGCAGACGGACCTGCAGCTCAGTCTCCCTCCCTGATGATGCCTCCCGCACCCCCGTCAGCACCCCCTCCCTCTCCCTCCCCACTCTGTCCAGTTCCCCATACCTGCAGAGAGAAAGGGAAGCGTCAATGCATTGTCTGTCACTGGTGATGTTGGGTAAAATGTAATTCTGAATAATCTGTGTGAATGTTCCACATTCACTTTGAACAAACTTTGGAATATGCATGTGTCTGAAACCGTCTGCAAGACTGGATGGTTGTATCATGTATGACAAAGAGAATGTCATTTCATTGTCAGTGTGTATCTATTACTGTAAAAGAGTGAAATGATACATTAACTAGTATTGCATTGCATTGCACTGTATTGTGTTGTAGAACATTCTGCAGCAGTATGGCAAACCCCAAGGAAGGTTTCATTTCTGTGAGGTAAATTATGGACCCACATCAGACCAGAAGGGATTTTCCCAAGAAACCAGGAGGGAATCTAGGCGCATGTGCGGGAAATGGTGAGAGTTGCCTCCCTTTCACTGGCCATGACACTATGGAGGAAGCCATATCATTGGCTTATATGGGTGGCCACGTGGGTGGGAAGATTTTGGCAAATCTGTTTTCGAGGTGAAAAGGTCATATACCTATGAGTTGTCTACTGGTCAGTATGGATAGAAAACACACAGTACACAGTACACAGTACACAGTACACACAGTACACAGTACAGTACACAGTAATTTATTGCGCCAAGTGACATCATTTAAAAAACGAGCACGAGCAAAACTAAGTGATGAAGGCTAAAAGAAACAAAACAAAAAGCCAAACACACGCATCGCTTACACACCCTAACACGCCGTTAATGCAAAAAACATGGACATTTCCCGATGTACCTCACTCACGACACACACGCAGCTGCACACAGACAAGAGATAAGACTACACCTGAAACCAAAAGGGTTAACTGGTAAATGGGGCAATATACAATGAACAGTTAAGTTACTATTTAAGAAGTGTTGACAAAAGAGGAACAAACTAAGATGATACACCCACCCACCCACCCCCCTTTTAAGTGGCAATAAATAATACATATGAACAGAGACAAGACCACTAAGATGTACCCCCCCACCCCCCCACCCCCATCCCACCCCCCGTCACCCCACAAAAGAATACAGTAGAACAATACAAAAAAACAGTGAAAGCTACAAGAAGACCAACCCTTCCCCACCCCCACCCCCTCCCCCACCCCTCCCCCCACCCCCAACCACACTCAGTAGCAGTCCATATAGCCCAGAGGAAGCACAAAAGAGAAAGTGGCACTGTCATAGATGTGGAGAAGTGTGTGCGCACCGCCGACAGGATCAGCGGCGGCAACGCTGCCTGGGGAGGTGCGCACACATCTTTACCAAAAAAATCTTTAATTTCAGATAAAAATAGAGTGCTATTTAAAATTACAGTTATTCACACTTACATTAAAGATCTATGAATCAGAACTACCTAGATGCAAAAGAAAATACTTAATGGGATGTGCAGCAAGTTACATCCTTTAATTGCCATACATTTCAAAGAATAAAGACTGCTGTGCAAATTACTGTCCTGTGACATACGTATGGGTCTTCACAAGATTACAAAGATTACATGCTGCCACACTTATCAGAACAGGTCTATGAGCTGATAAGAGTAGCCTGATGCCTGTGAAAAGAGCTACATCAGGCATTAGAACAACGTATCCTTTGGAATGTCCAAAAGCTTGAACAATAAGCAGAAAATGTGTACATTGTATGGCAAAGAACAAAAATGATTCATAGATGCTATATAATAGAGAAAAACCAGTTCACATGAATGCTAACCCTAGATCAGTAGAAGAGTTACAGTGCCAACATTTCAGCAGAATTTTTCACTCTGCATTTGCTCTTGTTGAAGTGTTCTGAATCTCTTCCTGTTGTGCACTGTGAAAGTTTCCAGCTGGAGCAGTGCTTGATGGGATGGACTTATTTATACTGGGGGCCAACAAAACTGCTGATCAGGAAAAGCAGCAGAAATTAAGCACTGCAACACTACAAGAGGTTGACCAAGGAAGGAGTAGAATCACCTGGATGGAGGACTAATTTTCTAAAACAATGATCTGCACAATCGTTAGCCTAGTCCAGACACTGACAGGTTTACAACAGAAGTTTCTTACTTTCTGTTGAAGTCTTCTTGCATTCGCGCCATGGTGGTCTCAGATTGGTGAAGTTTGCTCTGGAGATCAGATAGTCTGAAAATCAAAACAAAACAAAATTCATTTAGATAGGGAAAGCAGGGTTGGGGATAAGGGATGATTTGTTGGAAAGACCTCCAGAGATGGGCCACACTAGTGGACTCGTCCAAGGAGAGGGGTGTGAGAAAAGAGGGCCAAGCTAGCAGGCCACACAAGCTGCCAGGCCACAACATCTGATTGGCTGCATTTGTATTAGGTGTTTTTGAATATTCATATTCTTTTGTCATTGTATGTGTGAATCTCTATTATTTCACTGCAGATCAACTGACCAAGATCTATTGCCAATCAGATGCTGTGGCCCGCTAGCTTGTGTGGTCCGCCAGCTTGGCCGTCTTTCCCGCACCCCTCTTCTCGGACAAGTCCACTAGTGTGGCCCATCTCTGGAAGCCTTTCCGATTTGTCTGGTACAGATTGGAGAGATGAAGGGCAGAGCTAAAGTCAACTGTCACATTTATAAAAAGTCTTCCCTTCAAGGTGCTTCCAAAATCGATAAGTCATATGGGAAAAATGTACACAAGACTAATGCTGGGTCTCTACACCCTCCAACACAATTTCACATTTTGAAAGTTATATGCATTTGCAACTCACAGTGTAATGTCAGTGCTAAGCATAAAACTCCTATATATCACCAAAAATCAAATGAGGTTGACAGCTCATTGTGCTCATTCATGTCATTTAAAATGGAACACTAAAACACGGGTCTTTATCTGTAAGTGAAAATGCATGAGTAAACCTGGCAAAAGTGTCAAAAATGACAAAATCAGATTTTACAACCTCTAAGTTATTTAGTTTTTACAACAAATTCCCAAGAAAACAGCACATCAAAAACACCTATAATCAATACTTAAAATTTTGTGTAAAGCTACTCCAAACAGTATATTACATAACCCCCTAATTACTTTGCTGGGAATTTACTTGGAAACTGTTCCAGCAACTCCAGCCTGGTTTACTCTTGCACAAATCACACTTTCCCCAAACCATATTGGAGTCAGAAAAAGGTCAGCATCCTCAACTCACTGATTGCCCTAAACTCATTCATCATTCGTCACTCACTGCGCCTGCATCACATGCTGTGTCTGCATCACTCACTGCACCTGCATCACATGCTGCGACTGCATCACTCACTGCGCCTGCATCACATGCTGCGACTTCATCACTTGCTGTGACTGCATCACTCACTGCACCTGCATCACATGCTGCGACTGCATCACTCACTGCACCTGCATCACATGCTGCGACTGCATCACTCACTGCGCCTGCATCACATGCTGCGACTTCATCACTTGCTGTGACTGCATCACTTGCTGCGACTGCATCACTCGCTGCGACTGCATCACTCACTGCGACTGCATCACTCACTGCGCCTGCATCACATGCTGCGACTTCATCACTTGCTGTGACTGCATCACTTGCTGCGACTGCATCACTCGCTGCGACTGCATCACTCACTGTGCATTCTTCATGGCAGTGGTGTCTGCCAGGTGCCATTCAGTTTCCTTCAGTTTCTTCTCCAGCTGGCGTTGCATTACTTCTGCCTGCTTCAGCTCCTCCATCTTCTTGCACTCTGCTTCCTTGACAATCTCCAGCTCCTTCTCCAGCACCTTGGCCTGATGCAGACACAGAGCAGTGAAGTATGATGTCATCACCAACCAGTGTCATAACAGTGCTCAGCAGACTTAAAATCTGCCTTTTGGTCAGTCAGGACATTACAATGAATGCACTATTTATTCATGTGTTGTTTGTGTACTGATGATCACTAAAGGCAATACAATAGAATGAACTGAATGAATATCCAAGTCTACCAATCACTGCATGCAACAATCTGATCAAAGTTCACAACTCTGGGAAAAAGTCTCTGACATGATGTCTATCATAATATTTTTACCTCTGTTATCACGCTCTCTTGCTTGACTGTTAAGAACACAAAATGTGGCATAGAGGTACAGAAATTACAACAATTACTGTTCACTAATAGTAATAGGTTTTAGAACCCTGAGAAAATGCCTTGGATGAATTTTTTACCAGGATGGACAATGAGATCACAGACCCAACACCTACTACCATAACATGAGGACCAAAAACGTTATATCACCTACATCCTACAGTGAATTATATTCTACCACATGTACCATTTTCTGTGAACCTGTGCTCTTAACAATGGCACAAAATTGAGCGTGCTTAAATCTACACCTTGGGCTTGCTTAAATACAATTGTCTGTACTGTATCAATTATAAACTTAATTCAAAACATATTTCACATCATTTCTATGGTTACTTGAAATAACACATGTAAAAATGTGGGTTCAAAATTCCTTTGCTCACTTTAAATGTTTGAAAATATCTCACTGAAAATATATAATTGCAAAACTGTTCAAAAGATTGAAAAGGAAGGTATACCTTCAACTCATATGACAGGACAGTTGAATTCATCTCATCTAACCTAATCCTGAATTCATGCTCCCTCTTTTTCAACGCATCTTCAAATCCTGAAACACAATGGAAATAAAACATCTGAGTTTATTATGGGGAAAGTCATGTTTTCCCACATACTGTACCAGTAGACAAACCAGTGATATATGACCTTTTGACCTCGAAAAGAGATTTTGCAAAAATCTTACCCACACGTGACTGCCTGCTCCGCCAATGCGAATGCTTTAGACACAGGCAGGAAGTACGTCAGCAAAGGGGAGGTAACTCCCCCTGCCACGTGATCGCTCCTGTCTATATAAGCTTGAGCAGGCAGCACGCCGTTCTCTTTGACATTTTTCGAAACTGCTGTCGCGTTTCGCTTGCACGTGGATTACTCCTGCATTGGATTATCCTCGCCTACTTGTGTAGTGTAGAGTTTGCAGTTTCCCTTCACTGGAGTTAAGGGATGGATGGATGGATGGAGTTTAAGGGCCTATCAGCCTTGTAGGCTATATAAGGCCACAACATTAAGAAACACCCATCTTTAACAAAGAATTAAAACTCTTCTCAACAGTGAGTTCTTATACAGTCCATCTAACCAGTGACATGAAATCAATTAAATCGAGTCTCACTGCCCACCAGCCAGCAAGGCTGCGAAGAGCCTTCAAACATGAAGACTCATAATGGGTGATAGGGGAAAATTTCACACCTCAATGTCCCTGTCATTTACAAAACACTAAAGAATAGGTGGATGGAGCCCAAGGGTTCATCAGCCGTGAAGGCCATACAAGGCCACAACATACTTTCCCTTATTAAAAAATGCAATTAAAGGAAGACCTCAGAGGAGGTACGTGGAGAAATATCGAAAACAATTAAGACATAGTAGGAGTTAAGGTTTTTGCGTCCCGTGCGCAGTAGTGGCGTCTCGCTTCCACGTTCCTCTTCCGTCTTTCCCGCCTCGGTAAGATGGACGGATAGAGGCGTGCACTGTTGCGTTAGTTTGAACGCTTGTGTGTGTGTTTGGGACTTGGGCGCTTGGACGTTTCGTGCAAGCGCTAGTTCTCGGGTGGTTGGCGAGTAGTTGCTCGTCTTGGAGCGACGATAGGCTGGTGTTTCGCTTGTATTCCTCCCTCCCTCTTGCGGGTTCGTCCACGCGTAAGTCGGTGTGGAGGGCAGCAGCTGCTTTTCCTGTTTCGTCAGGTGAGCCGGCGGGCTGTCGTGTTTGCATTGGGTTTTTCTTGCCTGTTTGCGGTAGCTGTTGCTAACCACTTTTAGGTATGGCGTTTGTCTTGTCGCTCTCCGTGTAGAGGCGACAGGATAGCGGCGGCGCCGGCATGACGGATGCGAGTGAGGTGGAGTGAGTTCTCGTTCCATTGACTGAACGAGGTGTTCTCTACCCTCTCCTTTCTTTCTCGCGAGGTGGCCGCTGTTTTTTGGTGGTTGCAGTTGTAACTGGCGGTGCGTTTTGTCGCACGCTGTTGTTACTGTACTCCCACTCAGAGACCATTTGCGCTCAGTACTTGGTGTACGCGCGTGTTGGCTTCTGTGAAATGGCGGGTTGGTGGCTAGTAGTTTCTACTGCCAACGGCTTGCTTTTTTATTGTGTGTGTTTTGCTTGTCGTTGTTTGGGGATTGCTTGTAGCTGGTTTGCACTTCCCCTTCGCTGGGAGCCTGGGGGAAGTATTGCCGCTGTTGGCGTCAGTTGATGTTGTGTGGATTTGTGTGAGCTTGGTACGTTGTGCGCACTCGCTGGTTTTTCAGTTGCGTTGGCGTGGCTCTGCTCTTTTCAGGGTTCGCGAGGACTTGCTGGTTTGCTTGCTGGCTGTCTTCGCGTTCGCTTGTATCGCTGGTCGTTCGCCCTTCTCGACGGCGGTGGCACTTGCTCACCGTGTCGTTAATGGCGGACCACCTTGCGCTGTTCGTGTGCGAGGCGGTCGTGGTACTGGCATCCACTCTGCGGTGGCAGCGGGTACGAGGGGGTTGAGAGGAGTATCGCTCATGACGAACGCGTGTTTTTTCTTCCCCTCCTGCTTCGTTTCCACCCGTCGGTTAGGTCTAGCGGCGTGCCGCTGCTTGCGTCAGTTTGAACGCTTGGGCGTTGGGAAGGGTGCGCTTGATCCGGTTGAGTGCAAGCGCTAGTTCTCGGTGCGTTGGCGTGTCGTTGTTCGTTCGGTGCGAGCGACGAATGGCTGGTGTTTTGCTTGTGTGCTTGTCTTCGCGTTCGCTGTTGTTGCTGGCTGTGCACCATTCCTGGGCTTCAGGTCTGGCGCCTTGCTATGGCGTTAATGGCGACCCTCCTTCACGCTGGGCGTGTTGGAGGCGGGCGCCCTTTTGGCGTTGACAGGTAGTGGCAGCGAGGTTGGGGGGAGGCAGCAATTCTCACTCATTACGAGTGAGTGCTTCTTCTCTCATTCCTTCTCTTGCGTCCACGAGTCGGTTGTTTTCGTGTGTTCCCGCGGCTTTTCCTGTGTTGACAGGTGGCGCTGCGGAAATTCGGTTTTCGCTAGCTGCAGTTGTTGCTTTCTCAACACGCGGTCTGCTTCGACGGTGGACTCTGTGGTTGGGTCCGCGTTTGCTCGTTCTGATGGTGCGGTAGGGGGGGTTTTCTAGCCCGGCCTCTACCCACTGTCCCGGGTACGTGGGACAGGAGTATTTTGTTTTTCTCCTCTCCTGTTTTCCGGCGGGTCGGTTGCTGCTCGTCGGTCAGACTGCGCGTGAGGTTTTCAGCCTTTCACCACCCATGTCCCGTTCGCCTGGGCGGGTCGCGGGCGGTCGGCTTGGGCGGGTACGTATCGTGCAATCATGTGTACTGTGCCCGCGCTCTTGGAGGGTGGTGCCCTGCGGCATTCTGCGGAAGGCAGTCCTGCACTCACCGGAAGGTCGAGCTGCGGTAGACTTAGGCAGAGCGTTGCTCCCGGCCGTTCAGCTAACACTGTTTGGTCCGGTGAGCGAGCCACCTACCTTCCTGTGCGATCTCCTGCGCCTCAGCCCTGTGCTTCCGTAAGGTCGCTCTGGGTGGTGCGGTGCATCCACCGCGCTTCCTTAGGTCGAGCTGCGGTTAGATCGCGGCAGAACATTGCTACTGGCCATTCAGCTAACACTGTTTGGTCCGGCCAGCACGCCGCCTCCCTTCCAGTGCGATACCATGCGCCCCCGCCCCACACTTCCGGAAGGTTGAGTGGGGCGGTGCAGCATACCCACCGTGCTTCCAGAAGGTCGAGCTCTGTGGTGGGATCTCAGCGGTACCTGACTACGGGTCGTTCAGCAGAGGCTGTTGGTCTGGTCAGTGTGCCGCCTCCCTTCCCGTGCCATTTCATGTGCTCCGCCTCTGTGCTCCCGAAGGGTCGAGCTCTGCAGTGGGGCCACGGCAGAGCGTTGCTAACGGCCATTCAGCACACGCTGTTTGGTCCGGTCGGCACGCCGCCTCCCTTCCTGTGCTTTCCCGGTGCCCCGCCCCCGCGCTTCCGAAAGGTCGAGTCTGCGGTGGGGTCATGGCGGGGCATTGCTAACGGCCGTTCAGCACACGCTGTTGGTCCAGTTGCTGCCTTGCTCGGAGTTGTTTTCAGTTCCCCTGCTCCTGGGCAGGTGCGCGAGCTGGTCGGCTCGGGCAGGTACGTATCGTGTGTTCGTTGTGGCCTGTTCCCGCGCTCTCGGAAGTTGGTGTCATGCGGCATACTGACGGAAGGCGGTCCCGCGCTTCCGCAAGGTTAAGCTCTGCGGTTGACTTAGGCAGTGCCCCGCTCCCGGCCGTTCAGCTAACACTGTTTGGTCCGGTGAGCGCGCCCCTACCTTCCCGAGCGATCTCATGTGTCCCTCCCTGCGCTTCTGAAATGTCGTGCTGGGCGGTGTACACACCCACCGCGCTTCCGAAAGGTCAAGCCATGCGGTTAGATCGCGTTGCGACCGGTCATTCAGCTAACACTGTTTGGTCCGGTCAGCATGCCGCCTCCTTTCCAGTGCGCTCCCATGTGCTCCGTCCCCACGCTTCCGCGAGGTCGAGTGGGGCGGTGCGGCACACCCACCGCGCTCTCGGAAGTTCGAGCTCTGCGGTGGGATCTCGGCTAGCGTGACTACTGACCGTTCAGCAGACGCTGTTTGGTCCGGTCAGCACGCCGCCTCCCTTCCCGTGCCATTCCAGGTACCCCCCTCCCTCCCCCCCCCCCTTCCGCACCCTCAGGGGGCGGTGTGGCACAATGTTGCTTCTCTCCGATGCACGATCCGAAGGCTCTCGGGCGAGATGCTTTTTTGGGTCATGATCGGGCGTGGTACGTATTGTGTGTTCCTTGTGACCTGTCCCGTGCTCTCGGAAGTTGGTATCATGGGCATACTGACGGAAGGCGGTCCCGCGCTTCCGCAAGGTAAGCTCTGCGGTTGACTTAGGCAGAGCGCCGCTCCCGGCCGTTCAGCTAACACTGTTTGGTCCGGTGAGCGCGCCGCCTACCTTCCCGAGCGATCTCCTGTGTCCCGCCCTGCGCTTCTGAAAGGTCGTGCCGGGCGGTGTACACACCCACCGCGCTTCCGAAAGGTCAAGCCATGCGGTTAGATCGCGTTGCGATCGGTCATTCAGCTAACACTGTTTGGTCCGGTCAGCATGCTGCCTCCTTTCCAGTGCGCTCCCATGTGCTCCGTCCCCACGCTTCCGCGAGGTCGAGTGGGGCGGTGCGGCACACCCACCGCGCTCTCGGAAGTTCGAGCTCTGCGGTGGGATCTCGGCTAGCGTGACTACTGGCCGTTCAGCAGACGCTGTTTGGTCCGGTCAGCTTGCCGCCTCCTTCCAGTGCGCTCCCATGTGCTCCGTCCCCATGCTTCCGGGGGTCGAGTGGGGCGGGGCGGCACACCCACCGCGCTCTCGGGAGGTCGAGCTCTGCGGTGGGATCTCAGCATAGCGTGACTACTGGCTGTTTTAGCAGACGCTGTTTGATCCGGTCAGACTGTCAGAGTGTCAAGATCAAGAGCCTCGCTTCTGTTCTCGATCCTGGCGACGCTGGCTCGGTGAACTGTCCGGTGCGTGCACTCGCGTGTTATCTGGCTCGAACTCAGTACCGTCGTTTGCGGAAACGACGACTGTTTTCTGCCCGTCACGTAGTCGCGCTGAGGTGTCTAAGACTTCCATTTCTTGCTGTTACGCGTTTTGATCACGGATGCGTACAAGAATGCGTTGCTTGATCCTCCTGCTGGTGCCTCTCGGACTCCTGTACTCCGCAAGGTTGCCACCTCTGTAGCGTTTGCCAAGAGTATCTCTTTGGTTCACTTTATGAGGGCGGTCTGCTGGTGCAGTGACTGTGTTCACACGCTTTTAACTGTGTGAGGTTCGGGTTCGTCATGTCAACGACACCTTGAGCATCAACAAGTTGGTTGTTGCGGATTGGCTCTTCGTAGTAGTTTTTTCTGTTGGGTCAGGTGTTTATGCACAACCCACCGCCCATTGCTGGGCAATCATATCACTGGTTTGTCTACTGGTACAGTATGTGGGAAAACTTTAAGAAATTTAAACTAATTTCTATGTTTTCCTAACATACTTACCAGTAGACAAATTACTGTCCCACCCACCTCCCCGTTTGTGCATTTGCTCGGGATATCTCGGCAATGTCAAGAGAACGGCGTGCTGCCTGCTCAAGCTTATATAGACAGGAGCGATCACGTGGCAGGGGGAGTTACCTCCCCTTTGCTGACGTACTTCCTGCCTGTGTCTAAAGCATTCGCATTGGCGGAGCAGGCAGTCACGTGTGGGTAAGATTTTTGCAAAATCTCTTTTCGAGGTCAAAAGGTCATATATCACTGGTTTGTCTACTGGTAAGTATGTTAGGAAAACATAGAAATTAGTTTAAATTTCTTAAAGTTAACAAAAATCCATTTAGACCATTTCACATGCAGATTTGTGCAATCTTCACATGTCACTTGTAGCAATGCTTAAATGCTTTGCAAAGGCATAAAATACTACATTAAGATTAACATGTTTCATCTTTCCTCCTTTTGTTTATTTATGCATATAATTAATTGTTTAGTTTGTCTTTTTATTTGTCTTTCTGGGAGTCTGTCTTGTCAGCATTAAAAAGTTTTTTTTGGTCTGTCAGCAAACATCCAAATGTTAAAATGTGTGCATCCTTTGCTGCCAAGGCTGTAATGAATCAGCTGCCATGACAAGCAACACACTGAGCAACAGCACTCTGTAATCAAAAGCCTCATTTCTTCTCCCAATTTGAAGTCCAAAGTTCTAAAGTAGCTGTGTGAAATCTTTTTTTGCCTCTAAGTATTTCAAACAGTCTTCTCATCATGGAACTGAAGTGAAATGAAGAGGGAGGAGCCAGCAATGGACACATTTATCTGGCATTGTGTTGCCTCAGGCCTCTGAGAGCAAATGACTCACCTTTGAAAGTCACAACAGCGATGAAGTACTACACAGCAACGAAGTGCTACACAGCAACAAAGTGCTACGCAGCAACAATGTGTTACACAGCAACAAAGTGCTACACAGCAACAAAGTACCACACAGCAACAAAGTGCTACACAGCAACAAAGTGCTACGCAGCAACAAAGTGCTACACAGCAACAAAGTACCACACAGCAACAAAGTGCTACACAGCAACAAAGTGCTACGCAGCAACAAAGTGCTACACAGCAACAAAGTACCACACAGCAACAAAGTGCTACACAGCAACAATGTGCTACACAGCAATGAAGTGCTTCACAGCAACAAAGTGCTACACAGCAACAAAGTGCTACACAGCAACAAAGTGCTACACAGCAACAAAGTGCTACACAGCAACAAAGTGCTACACAGCAACGAAGTACTACACAGCAACAAAGTGCTACACAGCAACGAAGTACTACACAGCAACAAAGTGCTACACAGCAACAATGTGCTACACAGCAATGAAGTGCTTCACAGCAACAAAGAGCTACACAGCAACAAAGTGCTACACAGCAACAAAGTGCTACACAGCAACAAAGTGCTACACAGCAACAAAGTGCTACACAGCAACAAAGTGCTACACAGCAACAAAGTGCTACACAGCAACAAAGTGCTACACAGCAACAAAGTGCTACACAGCAACAAAGTGCTACACAGCAACAAAGTACTACACAGCAACAAAGTGCTACACAGTGACGAAGTATCACACAGCAACAAAGTGCTACACAGCAACAAAGTGCTACACAGCACCGAAATACTACGCAGCAACAAAGTGTTACACAGCAACAAAGTGCCACACAGCAACAAAGTGCTACACAGCAACAAAGTGCTACACAGCAACAAAGTGCTACACAGCAACAAAGTGCTACACAGCAACAAAGTGCTACACAGCGACAAAGTGCTACACAGCGACAAAGTACTACACAGCAACAAAGTGCTACACAGCAACAAAGTGCTACACAGCAACAAAGTGCTACACAGCAACAAAGTGCTACACAGCAACAAAGTACTACACAGCAACAAAGTGCTACACAGCAACAAAGTGCTACACAGCGACAAAGTGCTACACAGCAACAAAGTACTACACAGCAACAAAGTGCTACACAGCAACAAAGTGCTACACAGCAAGAAAGTGCTACACAGCAACAAAGTGCTACACAGCAACAAAGTACTACACAGCAACAAAGTGCTACACAGCAAGAATGTACTACACAGCAACAAAGTGCTACACAGCAACAAAGTGCTACACAGCAACAAAGTGCTACACAGCAACAAAGTACTACACAGCAACAAAGTGCTACACAGCAACAATGTGCTACACAGCAACAAAGTGCTACACAGCAACAATGTGTTACACAGCAACAAAGTGCTACACAGCAACAAAGTGCTACACAGCAACAAAGTGCTACACAGCAACAATGTGCTACACAGCAACAAAGTGCTACACAGCAACAAAGAGCTACACAGCAACAAAGTACCACACAACAACAAAGTATCACATCTCAACAAATCTTGTGTCTTGATTCTCCACCTCAAGTCTTCACAACTTCAACATGTGTTGACATGCCAAAACTGTAATGCACATGAGTGACCACTGCAAATACAGAACAAAGAAGGTAGAACCCATTTCAAACCCCACCTGCTGTCAGCTCCCTTTGCTGCACGTCAGCCTCTGCCTCAACCTCTCTCAGTTTCTGCTCCAGAGTTCTCTTGAATTTTTCAAACTCACGACGGTCATCATTAACTTCTGCATCCTTAGAGCTGAAAGGCAAACAAAAGAGTTATGCTGGCAGAGGTGCTATATTCACAACCATTTGTTCTTTACCAGAAAATCATCAACTCCAAGAACAACTTCCACAAACAAAATATTTTGAGTGAAACTCTGCACAATTCACTGGGAACATGCTTTATTAGCTTAAAAGAAACATACACACACACAAGCACACACACGCACACATACACACACACACAAGCACATGCACGCATGCACACACACACATACACATACACACAAACACACACACAAACACACACACACACACACACATACAAACCTGTGGGTTCGGGGTAAGAGTAAACCACCTTATCTCCTTACTCAATTCATAAAAGGCACACAACTGGAGCAGTTAAGACGTGCTTCCTTTCTATCTAGCTCTGGCAATTTTGTGGTCAATGCTCTTGCACAGCCTGCAGAGGCTGATGGGCTGTAATGTTCATCCATTCATACATCCATCCATCCATCCATCCATCCATCATTCATTCATTCATTCATTCATTCATTCATCCATTCATTCATCCATCCATCCATCCATCCATCAGTCAGTCAGTCAGTCGTTCATTCATTCATTCATTCATTCATTCATTCGTTTGCTCATTCAAACCACATACACATCTTAACAGTCTATTGCAATTGTGCAGCCATTTGATACATAGCCTAAACTGACTTGGATGGGTATGGTGGGGGAGTGTTAGGATAGAATAAGAAAATATGGACAATGATGGAGGTGGGATGGGTAAAGAGAACAGACAAACAGAAACCAAGAATGCTAACATATCTGAACTTATTCATTCAGGGCACACACAATCAGTACATAGACTCACTTTTGCTTCGCATGTGAGTCAAAAATCCTTTTCACTTCAAACTGTATTCTAAGGTGATGTATGCATAAAAAATTCAAATAAGGATTGCAAGGTAAAAATAGCTGTTGGTGTCCCAATAAAACAAAAAGCCTGTGGGCAATTGTGTTTCAGTCTTCATGGCTCCGTTTGACATTTCATCTCAATCCTCCATGGATGAAAAGTTTAAAGTCCTTTGGAGCACTTATCTCTCTTCCTTTTCCCCATATCATGAGGTATTTGCTATCATGCCACATCAAAATCAAAATCAAAATAAATTGTCAGTGACTAACATGATGGCACTGGCGTCCTCATTGCAAGGCACACAGAAAAAAAAAGTTGGTTATGGTAACCAAACCAACTCTGGCCCCCTCCCCCCCCCCCCCCCTCACTTCTTTTGAATTTGAAAAAAGTAAACCCTTTGTATAAGTGGAGGTGTTAGACTGCAGACATAAAGGTGAGCACTTTACACTACTTAAGTGAAAAAGTATTTTCAGCAAAAGAGAAATGTTGATTATGTTCAGCCGAGCTTCTTAAAACACACACACATACGCACACGCACACGCACACGCACATTAATGTGTGCCGTCTCCAACTGACCTACAAAAAAAAATTGTAGGCCTATCTAACAACACTACATTTCTTCTCTTTTTTTTGTGAGAGTGTGTGTGTGTGTGTGTGCGTGTATGCATGCATGTGTGTGTGAATGTATGTGTGTGCATGTGTGTGTGTATGTGTGTGTTCATGTAACCCTAACCACAACTATTTCTCCCCAAATCCTCACTTTCTGTAGCTGTCCACCTCTGCCTGTTTTTCCCGAAGTCGCTGCTGGTAGTGCTGTTGCAGTTCCTCCCTGGCTGCAGTCTCAGACTTCATGGCAGTCACAAAGTCATCCTGCTGGATCTTCATGTCACTGATCTCAGCATTCTTTTTGTTGAGCTGTGCTTTCAACTCTGCAAGCATCCCAGATAGTTACAGTGGCAGTGCAATCCATTCCAACACAGCACTGCTTGACCAAACAAACAGGAAATGGGTGTGGCAATTTCAATGAAACACGTGCATAGTTCACTTGCATCTCCAGAAACATGTGAAACTATGTCCAATTAAAATATATCAAGCCTGATGAATGGTATCTGGTCTCTTTTAACATCAACAGTACAGGAATCCCAGAGTAATTAAGTAAATCTATCATGCATGCTAGATTTGTGGACATCTTATATTCATCAATAGTACCTGCAGATGAATGTTAGTGAATTTTATTTTTATTTTTTTAGCAACATTCACAATGAAAATTCTCACCAGCAAAAGAGGCATCATATCTTTCCAATTCTTGATCTCTTTCAGCCAATAACTGTAAATTGTACTTAAAATCTTCCTTCAGTTTCTCAAACTTGGCCCTTTCTTCTTTCAGCTTTTTCTCTTTTTCCTTCAGTGATGATTCAAGCTGCTGAATCCTGAAAATGCACATAAAAATTTAATTGAGAAGACGGAACAAATCTAATTTGGTGTATGAGAAATAATGCTAGTTGGTCCATGGTATGGACAACCAAGCCAATGAATGTTAATGGGAAACAAAACACTAATTCGATCAACATTTTCCTCCATAGAATGTCATTGTTAAATGGTTATGGTACCCCAGCAACAGAAATGTAATACATCGATGCCGTGGTTGTATTGTAATTCAATGTCCTCATAACCATCTGCCCTTCCAGCAATATTGCAAAATAGTGACATAGGCCTACAAGTACAAGCACACCAAGTTTCATGCACTCATGCATGCTCGAGCTCACGAGTACGTGCCTCTCTCTCGCGCGCGCGCAAGTACACCTTACGTCAAACCGTGTAACGAAGTCGAATAACCTGGACTCTGTGATCGCCTTCCATTCCTTTTCCTTTTGGTCCGCAAGTTCCTTCCAGGTGCGTGACGAGTGCTCATTTGCCATAGCAATGATCCCTCTCAAATAGTGTTTCTGAAGCTATGTGATTAATTCGATGCACAATAGAATTCACCACATATTCTGACTGAGTAGGGTGTGTGAGATCATCAGGCAGGAGATTCCGAGGCTTCTTATTTTGTGGAGCAGCTGCAGAACGACAACAGTGCTGCTATTCGATTAGAAGTTCAAACGAACACGCTTCATTTCACGACAGCTCCACCGGCAAAATTACGGAAGCGCATTCAACCTTAAACCTTAATTTTCTCATGATGTTGTGAGGCAGAACATGTCCTCACGTGTTTGTAAACAAACCATAATTCACCGCTCGTCTCGATCTGAATAACGGTAACCATTTGATGTTGTCGTAAAAATTTTAAATCGGTATTTTCGCCGTATGGTTACGCATCTTATAAGTATGGTTTTATATAGTTGTAAAATGCGTTACATATATTATTTTTTATCACCAGTAGGTCATGCAAATTCTGCAGTAAACTCGCGACCCATTTACGGTTAAAAATGCCTATTAATAGAATGCAACCTCAAGCTTCCATACCACCAAAGTACCGATGTCTCGGAGCTCGTAGCTTCTACTCAAGGTAGGAGTGGAGATGTGTGTAAATTAATCTGTTCGTGTTATATAACAAAATACTTACATGTAACCGTGATAAGGATACCTCCGTAATAAGCACGGAGTATTTAAGCATCAAGTTTCATGCAGGATGTCGGGAATGCGAAGCAGTGGAAACACGTGGATTTGTTTTTGTTTTCTGTTATTCACAAACTGTACTAGAAAAAGATAGTGCTACTTGTTCCATTTATATTGTTTGAATGTATAAGATAGTCCAGAAATAGTCAAAATATGTCAGTAGTGTGTAGACCTAAACCCTAACCATTTTACTGACTACTGTGTGTTCGTTGAGTTGATCGTATCTCGTATGTCACTGGACCGAAATGGCGGGGAGGGCCTCAGGCAATTTTGATTCTTTTGTCCTAAAACGCCCAAAAAACCATAATATTTCTGTTACTTTTTTTTTAACTTAGAAATTTTTTCGTTTTTTTTTCTATTGCTGGGGGCCGCTATTGCGGGATTTTTTCAACAAAAGTTCCTCAGGCAATTTTGATTCTTTTGTCCTAAAACGCATTAAAAAAAAAACATAAAGTGTATGTTACTTTATTTTAACTTAGAAAAATTTTCGAGTTTTTTTTTATTGCGGGGGGCCGCTATTGCGGGATTTTTTAAAGAAAAAAACCCGAAAATTTTTCTAAGTTGAAAAAAGTAACATATATTTTATGGTTTTTTATGCGTTTTAGGACAAAAGAATCAAAATTGCCTGAGGAACTTTTGTTGAAAAAATCCCGCAATAGCGGCCCCCCGCAATAGAAAAAAAACGAAAAAATTTCTAAGTTAAAAAAGTAACAAATTTAAATATTATGGTTTTTTTGGCGTTTTAGTACAAAAGAATCAAAATTGCCTGAGGATCTTTTGTTGAAAAAATCCCGCAATAGCAGCCCTCCGCAATAGCAGCCCTCCGCAATAGAGAGCCGACCCCGAAATGGCGACCGCATGTCTGTGTTTCAAAATGTTGCTGTTTCTAACGTAATTTGGTCAAATATAGTTCTGGGCCCGTATTCACAACGGCGATTTATCTTTTTAACACTCGATTTATCCCCTAGCCCCGCGTTATCTTGATCGGTTAGATAAGGTACGCTCGTCAGAGGATCCTAGGTTGCGCTTTGCTATATACTGGTTTCCAGCCAAGGGAGAGCGGAACAGGCAGTTGGAATCATCTGAGTTTAGAGATAAATCGGAGTTAAAATAAATCGCCGATAAATCGCCGTTGTGAATACGGGCCCTGGTTTAATTAGAATAGCTTAAATATATATATTCAAGAAGGGGATAACGATATATATGCTCATTTTAAAGCTATTTCGAAGGCATTAGCCTCATTAGCGCCATTTTGGTAAATAGCATGACCCCTCAGCGCCCTTTGGAGTTTGGTTTTGCAGATTTTGAGCTGGTAGAAAGATCTAATAGTAGAGATATTAAGCTTTTTAATGGTACAAAATTATTATGATCGGACTAAAATGGGTGAAATATGCTTGACTAAACACTGTAGTACGCACCACTGACGTCATTTTGAGAAAAAGTTTTTCAAAAACGCCCGTATAGTATGGAATAACATTCTACATCCTTTGCTAGGTGTGTGTTGAAATCGTGTTAGTATGCAGAAATAAACGTTGATTTCTGTTAAAGCAACTGAGTACAGGATGAAAGAATGGACAGAGAGTTCAATTTTGTGGAAATATCCAAATCAATGGAGTTGCCTCCCCCCCCCCCCCCCCCCCCCCCCCCCCACCCATGTTCTGCGCAACATCGCATAATCATATAAAGCCGAAGTGCTGAGTGTCTAATTTTGTCAGGAGGGGTCCATGGACGTTTCGCCCCATTTTCGGCTCATGGACCTGCTAATGAACACTTAATTAATAATTTGACGATCAAGAAGAAAGAAAAACGTATGGGTATCTGCATAGAACTAGGAGCAGCCAGATCTAGGGGATTCAATTTTCTATAATTCAGGAGCAAAGTGTCAAGTTCTAAATTTTGTTGATCGAATGCAGTCTATGTATGTGACCAGGTGCTGGACGTTTCGCCCCATTTGCAAGTTCGCCCCAACCACTTTGCCCCACATTCTTGCCGGTTCGCCCCACTATCCAAACCCTAACCCTAACCCTAACCCTAGAATGTGGGGCGAAGTGGTTGGGGCGAACTTGCAAATGGGGCGAAACGTCCAGCACCTGGTCACATACATAGACTGCATTCGATCAACAAAATTTAGAACTTGACACTTTGCTCCTGAATTATTGAAAATTGAATCCCCTAGATCTGGCTGCTCCTAGTTCTATGCAGATACCCATACGTTTTTCTTTCTTCTTGATCGTCAAATTATTAATTAAGTGTTCATTAGCAGGTATTGCCGCCCCCCCCCCCCCCCCCCCCCCCCCCCTCCCCCCAAGCCTCTCTCTGCAATGTCTCTCTGCTGCCTGAAAGGCCAGCAGACAGAACGACCAGAATATATCATTCTTTGGTTGAAAGAATCCATAAACTATTCACCTGTTTCTATTTTTGTGTCTGATTTCTCTCCCTGGCCTGCACCAACCAGTAACTGTTGTCTTCCATCATGGAAGGTTTCCTAGTTCAAGAGTTTCATAACTGGTGTAGTTTTGGACATTGAAACAGCTACATTGTTCATGGCACTATTTTCGTTTTAGATGACTGCTGATGACATGGGGAGTGCCAAGGTGATGGCAGAAGGGCAGTCAAGCCCCCCAGATGAAACGTGTGAAACTCGGGTGGATCTGACCAGATGCATGACAACATTTGACAGAGATCTTCTGCAAAAGACTCATCTGACTCATGTTGTAATAGACTGCAATGGTCTTGTGGAGCTGCCAGGGAACTTTGGCCAGTGCCTCTGCAACTTGGAAGTGCTCTCACTGAATGGAAATGAGTTGCATTCTATACCAGATTCCTTCCGGTTTCTAACAAAGCTTGCTGAACTGTATCTGGCTCACAATGCTCTGAGTTCACTTCCTGTCATGAAGTACAAATGTTGGACAAAGCTGAGAGTGTTTGATCTTTCAGACAATATTCTGGAGAGGCTACCATATGACTTTGGGGAGATGGAGGCCCTTGAGAAAGTTTACATCGAAGAGAATCGGCTGAAGGGAATCCCCCCTACATTTCCACTACTAAAGCATCTGCAAGTCTTGGAGGCCAGCAGGAACAAGCTGGAGAAGCTTCCACATTCCATGGGACTCCTGTTGAATCTTCGGCTCCTCAATGTGGCTTCTAACAATCTGTGTTACCTCCCAGAATCTCTTGGAGAACTGGAATTTCTCGAGTGCTTGGAGGTGTCAAAAAACTGTCTTGAGAAACTTCCATCTACTTTCAAGTCGGTCCACTCTCTCAAGAGGTTGTATGCTGACAAGAATCCTAATCTTTGCTGCCCAAGATGGCTGCAAAATTTGAGTGCCATTGAGGAAATCTCTGTCCATTCCAACAATTTCATGAGTGCTGACCTTGGAGAAGACTTTGGGAGAAATTGCAAGCATCTCAAGAGGGCAGACTTCCGAGGAAATTATATGTCTACCTTGCCAATGTCTTTTGGAGAGGCTTCTCAGCTGGAGTGCTTCTTGTTTGGAAGCGCCAAGAGATGTGCAGATGAATTTGGGGTTATTCAGGGCAATCCCATCTCCTTCTTGCCCGACTCCCTCTGCAAGCTGATTGCACTGACGGTGCTCAACTTCAATGAATGTGTGCTTCGCCTTTTGCCAGATGACTTTGGCAGCCTGGTCAACCTCAAGGTCCTCCATGTTGGTAAGGCACACAGCACATCTGCAGCTTTCCCATTGGTGACTCTCCACCACAAAATGAGACGGATGTCACCTTTTGGAAATTCTGAACTAGAAGTATGGTTGTAAAATGGAGACATATATCTTTTCAGTGATGCACAAAGCTTGAAAATAAGAGAAATAGTGACAGAGTTATGAGCTACTGAACACTGGTACCCACAGTTATGGTGATTTTATTTTTTAAAGGGCATTAAAATTAGGGAAATTTTTTAATACAATATAGTGTCAACGTGATAGCTATTTTGAATTGGGCATATCACTTGTTATCAGCTGACCAGATGGACAGCTACCAATGAATGCAAGATGGATGATAGGTCAGAAGAATGAGCTGCTTTCAAAAACAAGGATTATATTTATAATTGAAGTTGAAAGTCTTGAGACAGAATGCAGATGAATATTCAAAACAATACTTCAAAACGGCCAGCTAGCATACAGTGATCCAAGCAAAGGGAGGATGATGCAACCAGTAATTAACTGAGGCCTTTTCAATCTTTAAAGTCCTACTGTCCACAAAATCTAGGTAGCAGAGACAATGACATTTTCATGTAGGAGAAACACAACCTTATTCCTGCTACGTTCACATTTGAGACAACGAGGAACAGGTTCCAAGCAGACACGAGTCTGCCAGAGTTGGTTGGGAGGATGAGCTTGGCAAGCAGGTTTGAATGATGATGGCTCGGCATTTGCTCTTCACTGTTGACAAATGAGAAGGGGCGCTGAATTCTCCCTTTCCCTCCTCACTGTCTTGAAGTTTTACTCCATTTTCTTTTGTCTTTCTTGTTTCATGGAGGGTCCAGCAGATGAATGCACCACCCCTCATTCTTGCTTCCTTCAAAGAGGGCCTCTTTAGAAAGAATGTCTTCTCCATTCAATCACTGAGACAATCCCTACTGCAGCTTTTGCACTTTCTACAGGGTTGACCTTGAATGAGAGAGCCACTCAGTCATCAAGCCAACCTCCAGGATGTGTAGAAAATATACGTTTTAAATACCTTTTTGTGGGGGCTTGAGTCACATGATCACCCTGAACCAACCCCATTACAACCCGTCCAAAACACATAGCCATTCAGAGCTGGGCAGGTCCACTACTGAATACTGGCACTTTAACCAGTGAAACTCCCCCACCCAGGGAAAAATTTATCTTGCACAGAGGTGCCTTCAATAATGATTTCAGCTTAAACCATGTTTACTGCTAAAATTACTGTAACAAATTTATGTGGCATTGGCATGGCTGTATTGCTTATCAAGAACATGATACACAACTAAAATCATTCTCAGTTTAAAATTAATTTTGAAAGGAAAAAAGAAACACAGGGTAGGGTTTTCGCCACACCAATTTTTGCAGACAAAATGAAGAAAATAAATGTCAGAAAAATGTGTAGTTATGGTATAAACAAATGGATGGAAGTTCCAAATCTAAATCTAAATTTCAAAACTGACATGCATAACCACTCTATGATTGTCTGATATCTCAAATTGAATTGAGGTGACCTATGCCTCATTTTGTAGTGGAGGGTCATATTTGACATGGCCACACATCATCTTCAAGCAGAATCAAATATTGACTTTTGAAAATATGATTTATGTATCTGTCTCTAAGCAACTTTTGTCCATTGTAACTTCCTTGCTTATTTCAAAAGAAAATTTTCAGGTTAATTTGTTATGTGGTCTGAAACTTTCTTGGATTGTACCATATTGTCTTATTTGACTGAAACTGTTGTCAGTCTGTACCTGTATTGTATGTAGTTTTTTATCTCCCCGATTTGTTGCAGATGGAAACATTCTGTCAGAGCTGCCCAAGACTTTCAGCCATTTGCAATCTCTGGAGCAACTGTCACTTTCAAGGAATAACTTGATTCTTCTTCCCAGTGATTTTGGTCATCTAACACAGCTCAAGTACTTAAGTCTTGAAGGCAACTTGGTAAGAGGGATTTTAATGTTTTTCAGTTTATGTTGAAATTCATCTATTGATTTGTGTGTGTGTGTGTGTGTGTGTGTGTGTGTGTGTGTGTGTGAGTGTGTGTGTGTGTGCGTGTGTGTGTGTGTAAACATGTATAAATTTGTGAGTACATATGTGTGCATGTGTGTGTGTGTTTTGTCTATCTGGCCTGCTGGCTGGCTGGCTGGCTGGCTGGCTGGCAGGCAGGCTGGTAGTAAGTTTGTCCATCCATGTATCTCTATGTCTGTTTCTCTATCTGTCCATAAATATGGCTGGCTGCTGTGTTGGCTGTGTGAGGTGGCTGGAGCTTAGAAATTAGCTTGGTACCACTTTGTACTTTGAATTTTGTAATGATGAAGATGGCTTGGCAGCTGTCCAGAACATGCAAGGGAGGACATTGTGCCCTGAAAATGAATGTAAAAGAATAATTTAATTTGATGTTTTCCCCCATTGTTTTGGGTTTACATGGTGGAGGCTGATAAAACGTTTTTTAAAAGTGTGCCTATTTTTCTCTCTGGTAGTTACTCTTACAGTTAAAATAGAAAGAGTGTGTGTGTATGTGTGTGTGTGTGTGTGTGTCTGTGTGTGTGTGTGTCTGTGTGTGTGTGTGTGTGTATGTGTGTGTGTGTGTGTTTAGAAGCATCACATGTAGGTCGGTGAACTCAATGAGCAAATCTTGTTTCTTCAGTTCACTCTGTTTAGATCCGTGTAAACACCTGAGCTCCCATGTGGACATTTTGCATTTCAGCTGAGAGAGATGCCAGAATCTTTTGCGGAGCTGAGGAATTTGAAGAGCCTGAACTTGTGTAAGAACAGACTGAAGGAGATTCCTCCCTACCTGGATCAGCTTCATCTAGTCTGCTTTGACTACACAAAGGTTCGTTCGTGGTTTGTTGTCGTTTTTTCTCTTGATTTATGTGAAACTGAGCTTTAACAGTCTCAGATGAACATAAGTTATCATCATCATCATCATCATCATTATCTATCTGCAATGCACATAGGACCTGTAAGCATTTTCTAAATGTATATCTCTTCTTTCCTTAAAAAAAATGTTAGGGCAGAGTCTGTGAGGGCTAATTGTTTTGACTTGTTTTGACTTTGTAGTTTGAATCCACTGAGGTGCACTTAATACTCCTGACTCTCCACAGAATCCAGGGAGCAAGTTCTCAAGCAGTGGCAGGCTCTACAAGTGTGCACACCCCAAGGTGGCAGGCTACAGCGAAAAGATGAGAGGGAGGCAGGCTTTAGCCTCAGTCTGGATGTCCTTCCCCAGGCCCAGACACCACATGACTGAGAAAATTGAGGACTGTGAGCAGCAGGATGCTGACAAGGAGAGCCAGGAAGACAGAGAGAGCGCAGAGGAAGAAGAGGAAGAAAGCTGGCATGACTCCCAGTCTGAGACAACAGAGAATGAGCAGCAATCTGAAGAAGAGGATCACACTGCTGGAGAATTTGGTCAGTGCCAAGTGTTGTGAACCCTGCTGCAGTGTGTGTGTGTGTGTGTGTGTGCGTGTGTGTGTGTGTGTGTGTGTGTGTGTGTGTGTGTTTGCTTGTGTGTGTGTGTGTGTGTGTGTGTGTGTTTGCTTGTGTGTGTGTGCTTGTGTTTGCTTGTGTGTGTGTGCTTGTGTTTGTGTGTGTTTGCTTGTGTGTGTGAGTGTGCGTGTGCTTGTGTTTGTGTGTGTTTGCTTGTGTGCGTGTGTGTGTGTGTGTGTGTGTGTGTGTGTGTGTGCTTGTGCTTGTGTGTGTGCTTGTGTTTGTGTGTGTTTGCTTGTGTGCGTGTGTGTGTGTGTGTGTGTGTGTGTGTGTGTGTGTGTGTGTGTGTGTGTGTGTGTGTGTGTGTGTGTGTGTGTGCTTGTGTTTGTGTGGGTGTGAAAGAGAGAGACAGCGAGGAGGGTACGAATGAACAACTGGTTTATTGTAGGGGCCTCTGGCCCAGTACAAATCGCATACATTTACACAGAACTGTAATAATGTGAACACTTTCCAATCTGCAAATGAACAACGGTGACAACTAGAGTTTATAATTATCACTAGATCAATGAGTTCTAATTCTCAAAGAGGTGTCTATGGTTTAGCGAGGAGGGTGAAGGAGAGAGAGAGAGATTGGGAAGGGGGAACATCAGGGCTTATTCTTGAAACATGCCTACCTCTTGAAGCTTTGAGACTGTTCACAGATTAAGGAGATGGTAATAAGTACCGAGGACTGAAGTCTGCAACTATTGGAGTCTGTGTCAATGATGATATATCTCACTTTTATGCAACTCATTTTCTTGCAACAGTGAATATCATCAATATGTGACCAGCCACGACAAAACCAGTGCTAAGTCGCGCTACGACTGAAAAAAGGCAGAGAGGGTCAATCTGGGTGATTTTCACTTTTTGATAAAAATAGATTCTACATGGTTCAAACTATCATGCCAGTAAAGGAAACATGTTGAAGAATTATATTTTGATGGTAAAATAAAGACTTTTGTGTTATGTACTGTTTCAAAAGGTCCCTGTAATTAGCGTTAATTGCCTCATTTTAGCCGCAATAAACACACCTAAACCCTTGCAGAACCTCTTCATGGTATATACCGATAGAAAGGCCGCTCTCTCTGCGTTCCCGCTCTGTGGATGTTGAATACAAATAAGGTCAGCTATTTTTGGAATCGGAGTTTGAGGTGTTTAATGTCTGAAGAAGGCAAATCTTCTGAGTCCGTTTTTTCAAAATGACCGCTGCTTCAGTACCCAACTTGAAATGCCTGTAACTCCTATTATAATTAACTCACACTGTTCATTCTTATATCAAAACAAACAGAAATGAATGCAAAATTCAAAAATAGTAAAACCCTTTTTTCCCCAAAAATCGACTTAGCACTGGTTTTGTCGTGGCTGGTCACATATGTTTTTAAGAACTCTCTCTCTCTCTCTCTCTCTCTCTCTCTCTCTCTCTCTCTCTCTCTCTCTCTCACACACACACACACACACACACACACACACAGTTCTGTATTGACTATATCCCTGCAAGCTATGGAATTGAAAGCTCTCATATAGTTTGTGCTGTAGTCATTTCTTTGTAAATATGGTGCTTTTTTATGCAGATGAGGAGAATGGTGCCTATATACCCCATTCAGGAGAGAACTGGGATCTGGGTGTTGACAGCGTCACTGAGCAGTGGGACCTCCTGGATAACTTTGAACCTGTGGAAAGGGTTGGCAGCTCCTCAAGTAAGTCTCTGTGTAGTGGGATATTGAACTACGCATGCATATGCATGTGTGTGTGTGTGTGTGTGTTTGTGTGTGTCTGCGCATATATGTGTGCCTGTGGGGAACTTGGTCAGTGCCAAGTGTTAGGAACCATGCTGCAGTGTGTGCGTGTGCTTGTGTGTGCGTGTACATGTGTGTATGTGTGTGTGTGTGTTTCGGTATTGCCAAGTAACTGTGTCTGATGTATCTTAGTACACCTCTTTTCCCTTGGCATCTGCTTCTGTTAGATGATCTTTAGCTTTTCTTTGTCTGAACTTGGAGAACTCATGATTGTTTTTTGTTTGTTTTTTAATACATCTGGAGGCATATTTTTGGGATTTTTGACTCACATGCGAAGCAAAAGTGAGTCTATGTACTCACCTGTTTCGTCCGTCCGGGCGTCCGGTCCGGGCGTCCGAAAACTTTAACGTTGGATTTTTCTTGGAGACTATTAAGTCTATCAATACCAAATGTAGCATGATGGTGTATGATGACAAGGCCTCAAAAAACATACATAGTGACTTGTCCTTGCTTCAAGGTCAAGGTCGCAGGGGCCATAAATGTTGTAAAAAAAAACAGTCATTTTTCACATTTTCTCAATTTTCTCAGAAGTTTTTGAGATTGGATACCTGACCTATATATGGTATATAGGGCAAAGTAATCTCTATCTTTTGATACCAGTTTGGTTGACCTTGCTTCAAGGTCAAGGTCACAGGAGCTCTTCAAAGTTGGGTTGTATACATATTTTGAAGTGACCTTGACCCTGAACTATGGAAGAAAGCTGTTTCAAACTTAATAATTATGTGGGGCACATGTTATACTTTCATCATGAGACACATTTGGTCACATATTATCAAGGTCAAGGTCACTTTGACCCTTATGAAATGTGACCAAAATGGGGTAGTGAACCACTAAAAGTGGTAGAAAGTGCCAATAAGCACCATTGTGCTTCCTATGTCTTGAATTAACAGCTTTGTGTTGCATGACCTTGGATGACCTTGACCTTGGGTCAAGGTCACATGTATTTTGGTAGGAAAAAAGTGTAAAGCATTTCTTAGTGTATGATGTCATTGATAGGCTTACTTGTTTGACCTTGACCTTGAAGGTCACCTGAAGGTCAAGGTCATATAAAGGTCAAGGTCAAGCATGTGAGTCGTATGGGCTTTGCCCTTCTTGTTTAAAAATGACATACCAACTTAGAGAATCAAGGCAAAGCATTTTAGATAATCAGTCTTTGTTTTTTCACTCATAGAATTATATTTGGGTGTTGCTGAATATGTTGCATTTGAAACCATTGTCATCTGCTTGGTCTGTTCGTTTCATTTCAGTGGCACCTGATGAAATAAAGATCTACACACTGTTGCACAGAGGGGGGGCTCCACCCTACTGTCCCGAGGCAGAGCATCCACCTAACATTGTCAGACTTCCAAGGGTCAAACTGGAGTCAGAAGATGGACAGTTTGATGATGTTTAGAAGTGGATGTCTGAGGCCTTGCTCCGTGGTGGGAGTTTTTCTCTCATAGAAACTCACCTGTGCAAGCTCTGACCCAAACCATGGTTGATTCATCCAAAATCATTGTAGCTAGAACTCCTGTGGACAAAGATCACTTTCTCTCTGTTTTGTGCGAAGAAGAGCAGGAATAGGGTATTCCAGGGTTGTGTGAGAAGGAGGAGGCTTCTCATGGCTATTTGCTGAGTGTAGCTATGTTGCTCACGTACATGCTATTGGCATGAAAAAGCTTTCCTGCTGTGCTTGCCTTGAGATGGCAAGAGTTTCTATCTTAAGGCAGTACAGTAAGGTTTGCCTCAATGAAAACATGAGTGGTTCTATTTGTCATATTCAGACCTGCCAAGTGCTACGATTTAGGCGTAGCATGCTACGATTTCGACATGCTTGCTACGCTGCTACGCTCGTCCGTAAAAACTACGCTTTTTCCGCGTGCCAGCCTCGAACTGAACTTTCGACCTTTTGACCCCCACGTAGCCCCCCCCCCCCCCCCCTCCCCCCCTTCACGCCGTCAGTTGAGCGCCGCCACAGCCTTTCTTCCCCCCCCCCCCCCCCGCTTCATGCCCAGCCTTCTTCCCCCCCCCCCCCCCCCCCGCTACGCCTGTTTCTTAAATGATACGCCCAAAAGCTCTGGATGCTACTCTTTGGCATGTTGGTGGGTTGGCAGGTCTGCATATTGTACAAAGATACTTGGCGAAGGCATGGTTCTTCTACTCAAGTAATATTTCATTTTCATTCTTGCTAAAGGGCTGTGAACTTGAACTTTGTATACGTTTCCTACATCAGTACTACCAGAAGAATAGGAAACAATACAGCCATGGTATATATTCAATATTCATTTCATTGTCTGAATCTATGGCATCTTGCCTTGACCCCCTTGTTGATTTTTGCCAATTTCTCCAACTTTGCTGCCATTTTCTGTTATTGCTTTTGCATCATTGCTGACAAAATCGATTGAATGTGAGGGAACTGTCTTTCTTGACAGTGCATTATGATGCCTTACCTGACATGTGTTAGGCAGGCTTAGGCATTAATGTAGTCACAAAGACTGCTGTAAGGGGATTTGGAGCTGGGTCTGGATTTAGCCATGTCCACAAGGAGAGCAAGCTCCATCGGTGCCCAGTTACAGTTCACAGGACCTTGTCACGTGTTACCAGTGTTTGGTTCCCGGATGACTGCTGACGCTATTTAACACTAGATACCTTTCTAGTCACTACAAAAAGAACAGTGAAGGCGCCTCTTTTATGTTTCGTGTTTTGCCTGCTACTTAATTAATTGTATTGTATTTAATTGTTCTTTTTATTTCAATTGTATAGTATGTGAGTGTTAGAATGTTTTGTATGAGTGTAGACTTTATCATTGTACACGCCATGAGCTTGCTATTAGGGAAGGTATGTGCGTTATAAATAGTCTGTATTATTATTATTATTATTAAAAGAATTTGAGTCTGTTGTTAACCTTAATGGAGTCTATATTTCTTATCAATCGTTCTTGTTTCCAGATTGTGGGGAATCTTAGCTTGGTACCATCATTGCATTTTAAATCCAGCATTGACAAACTTTCTAAAAGTGGCAAGGAGCCTTAGATAAGTGCTGCAGTATAGTAATTAGTTGGCAAGTTCTTCTCTAGGTCTACCCTCCTAGAGCTGTACTAAACCTTTGTTTTGTCACTTATGCCTTGGTAGGAGCTTCTACTGGGTGTTGATGTTTAATTATTTCTCAGAGGTGAAAGAGAACTGTTGTAGTCCTTTGTAGCTTGGTCTCTCTTTGTGTTACAGAATTGTCAACACATATGTAGATTGTGAGAACTTGTTTGCATCACTGTTACAGAATTTGCAGTGCTGATTTTTGTCAGTGCTAAGTTTTTTTTAATATACAGCATTCAAGGATATGTTCACAGATACAACAGCATACTTTAAAATACCAACTTATGCAAATTAAGTGGTATATCAAACACTTTTTGATGACTGAACACCAAGACACTTGTGAAGCATGTCCCACTTTGAACGTACTACATCATGGGAGTAATGTACTACGTCTCCAAATCCAAGTCGTGTGATCTCTCCTTCAGAGCCTAGTGTGAGCTCACAAACTGGCTTCAAACAGATACCTTTCTCAAAAGAAAAGAATTTCAAACAAGACATGCAGTCTGAGCAAATGTTCGTTGCCGTTTTGCTTGTGGAAAAAACTGGCACTTTTCCTTTGAATGTATCATTTATGTATCATTTGTCATTGATTTGTACTGGTGCTGTCTCATTCATGCAGAGGAGTGATGTATTTTGCTCCCATTGTAAGCCACTTTGAAACCAATGATGGGGTCAGACATGGGTTTATGAATGTACTAGAGGCTTGTTCAGGAGGCGCAGCGATTCAAAGCACTGCTCAGCGCTGCATGTGATTCACTCCTGAACGGCAATTTTGGGACGTGATTCACTCAGCGCTGAGTTGATGCAGACGATTTTGCATCATTTCAAAATGGCGTCTTCGATCCCGCACTGGCCGTCGATGCGTAAAATAACCCTCAGAAACATCATTTTGGGACTGGAACGGGCTTTATTTGCCCCAAGCGCCCTGTATGTGCGAGTAATGGCAAGTAAGGATGACACAGTAGTGGACTTTATTCATGCAGAATACATTTAAACGTGCATAAACGATGTCTGTGGCAAAGAAAACACAACATGGGGCGCAGAAGATTTACCTCCCCTTTAACAAGTGAAGCGCTGCACAAAATCTGAGGCGTTCAGGAGTGGCAAAGAGCGCTCAATTGCCAGCATGAAGCGCTCATGCAGCGCTTTGTACTCCTGAACAAGCCTATTGTGTTGGCTCCTGTTCAGGCTGTGATGTTCATCTGTTTACATCATTTTGAGTGCTTAAGAGGATAAATGTCTGAATCTTTGTTCTCACAGCAAGATCTTGGATTTGATGAGCACTTTTTTGCCCTTACCCCTGCATAATTCTCTAATTGATTGCAACATGGTCATTCAGAATGTTTTGATTTTCTTCATTAACATTAAGCAGTATTTCTTTTAGATATGTGCTGCAATAGGATGCCTGCTAGTGGTGCTGGCAATGTTAAATCAAAATCTAATCATGGTCACAGATATCACATCATTTTTCATAGAATAGTGTTAATTTCATGATTTTAACAGGATGTGAATTTTTACACACATGGTTACTTTAATTAAGGCTGTATATGAAACGAAGAGATTAATTTCAGACAATTTCTAATTCTGCACATTGATAGAAATATATTTTTTTAATTGTGATTTGTGCCTAGGAGAATGAATTGAAGTATTCCGAATGTGTTATTATTTCTACCTTAGTAGAACTGAGCATTTCTAGTTGAACACCAGATTAATTAATATGACTAGCAGTATTTCTTATACTTATTATCTAAGCCAGGTCCATTGCCCGTCCTTTTTTATCCACTGTATGAGTGTAATTTGTTTGGTAGATAATTAAGTAGACTTGGGTCTATTGTGGCGAGTTGTTTCCAGTGAGTGCAATGTATTATGTCCAGCAAATGGTTTGATACAGTTTATTTTGATGAGTATGTTAGAGAATACTGTGATTTCCTTCAGTCAGTGAAAGGACAATGCAGGGGAAAGAGGACGCCAGGATCAGGGAAGTAGGATTATCCTCATTAAATAGACAAATAGCAGGGCAACTTAGTTTATTAAAGTTTTAATTACAGAGCAATTTGCTGACTTCTTTGTTTTGGCATGCACCTCTCCAACTTCATGGGTGACAACTGGGAACAAAACACAATGCGAATGGACATGTCACTGAATATTTATCAGATTCATACTTCATAACTGCATAAATATAAAGATGAAATTCTTGGGGGTAATAGGAAAATGCCCTTCTGCCTGCATGTAGTCACAAACTGCAGTTTCCTGAACAAATAGAGACAATCCATAAGCTGCAACCATAGAGACAGCGCACAAATCAAATTATGATCCAGAAAATCCTCAAGATATAAACTGTCAACCATATGATAAATATGAAAATGTTTTTACAAGGTAGGTTATCTATGCAAAATTAAAGCAGAGGAAATGTAAAACTGACTTGGACTGTAACAAGGAACAATGGGGCATGATTATGTGAAATGTTTGATGAAATCTACAGAACATTATACACACTGTCGAAACAAAGATCCATAAGTTTTGCATCCAAAGTGTCACGTCTTATGCTGAAGTTAAGCATCAAGTGGTCTTCCAGACTTTGGTCATCTCCACCAAGTAGATGATATTTCTTTGGCGTTTAAGGACAAGTAACAACCGTTCTTGTACTATAACAATCTCTGCTCCACAAAATGTCTACAACACCACTGATGATGCTACAGATTTCTCTATAGCCAGTGTCCTGTAAGAAGAAATGATGTGTCGGAATGCCAGATGTTACTGTCCGGCATATTTTCAACTGCGGATCTGTGTATGCTTCGATGACAAAGATTCTAAGCAAATAAAAAAAATCACTAAATGAATACCCTCAGCTATCAGAAAATGCTTGACCTGATTCACCTCAAAAAGCATCAATTTTCTGGTTCACCCCTGACTTGGTTAAGTAACATAGATGTTAAAAAATTATTTTTATAGAATGGCACTTCAGGGCAAGAGGAATGCTTTGTTAATTTACAACCCACTCAAAGCTTCAGACTGCATCATATTCCCAGAAGAGTCCACAATTTGTAGTTTGCGGTGAGTAAGGCGACGTCTCAGTAAGGCTAAAACACCTATGAGTACAAAGCTCATCATGATTCTCAGAATCTGTGTAGAGTGTTTGATATACATATATGTCAAAATGGAAATCTGATTCTAAAAATACATCAAAAGGGCAAGAAAATATTTGCCCAACTGTCTGTAATAATATCATGTGTGTAAATTTGATCAAGTTTATTTCTTACTTAATATCATTATTCTGAGTTAAGCAAATGATATTGTGCTTCAGCATCCATAAACAAATTCACTCCCTTACAGTACTTCTGATTTCTGCTATTGATCATTTCCAGTTTAGGATATAAAGTCAACACATGTTAGAAATTTACTGCTGGCAGGAGCCAAAGCACAGCATCACAACCAGCACAACTGGACTGAAAGGTCCTCCACCTTTACAAAGGCATGAAGGTCATCACAGCTAGATTCTACAAGTTCACAACCTTCCAATTCTGACACTGTACCCTGTTGCCATTAAGAATGCTTCCCATGCCATCTTAATTTTAATATCATAAACAAGTAGACATCTACAACTGGTTACAGGTGTACAGCTTGTCTCATGTCTACCTTAAGTGTTGTGGAGTGTTCAACAGATCACAGTTGTGGAGTGCAAATGAAAATGGCAAATGTCTATATACACCTGCACTCTATGAAACTGAGTAAATTCTGAGCTTCACAAATCAACAAGGCATTTAACATTTCATGAAAAAGTCAGTATGCAGTGTCACATGTACCAAAGCAAGGCAACTCAAACAAATACATTTCAGCAACTGACTAGAATATGTTGCCATTTACAAAGCAGACAATAATCCTGTACATACCTCAAAAGTTATAAACTGTATTTTTGTATTCCCAAAGTCTAGGCAAGTAGCTGCCCATCAAAATTTGAAAAAAGAGCAAATCAGTTTGATACTGTCATCAAAACATGTTGCATTTCTATTTGAAACATGTTTAATATATGTAATCATTGAACTATTTTTCGATTAATTTTTTAATAAAGATATGAGCAAAAAACACTTTGCATTAAAAATGCCATACTATAAATAATGATGCAAATCCTATTGAATGAAAAATTACAGCATGAATTTGTGTGCAAAATTGTGATTATCTTTCATATCAATGTCAGTAACATCACAGAGTAGAACAATCTCAAGTAATTTGATGCAATGTTGTCATCACCATTTGAAATAGTATTTCATAAGTACTAGAGCTCTTCCATGAAAGCACCGTATGTTACTGCCTTAATCAAGGTAGACAACTTATCATCACAACTGCTATCAAATGTGTAGCCAGTAATGTTCCATGATTCATAGCCCCAGCTCCAACTGAGATCTTGGGCCGGAGTCGGACTGTCTCCGCATGGATGAAGCCAGCATCCAGGAATCCTCCTCAACGTGGTGTTCTGCAACTTCAGTGTATTTTTGGAGCTGATCGGTCATTAGTTTTTGTTTTCTTCAGAGTTACGTTGGAAAACGGATTGTTTTCCCTGTAACTGACGGAAACAAATCAGAAAATAATACCATATGCTAACTTTTCACTGATTTCATTTTAAATATGCACAATCTTCTCACTACAGTAAAAATTCAAGCAAAAAAACATCAATGGGCAAGCAGTTTGTCTGGGGTCTCAAATGGTCCAAATGTGGCATTTTAAAAGTCAGACTTTCCTACAGATCACTGCAACATGAAACAAGCATTTATCTCCCATTAAGCTCACAATAGCATGGCATGAATTGCCTCAAGAAAACATTCATATCATTCCTTATCATTTCCCCAAGAAGAACACGGGCAAAAGAAACCCCCCAATATCAAACCATGCAGTCCGACTTTGGGGACAAAAATCCAACCTCCAGTACTTACTCTCCACTGGCTCTGCCAGCACCATAGTCAGCAGGCGGTGGAGGTGGCGGCGGGGGTGGAGGTGGAGGCAGGTGGTCTAGGTTCCCATGTCTGCTGGAGTAGGAGGCCTCAGAGTGGGAGGGAGTTGCGCTGGGGCTGTGAGAGCTGATAGTGTGCAGGGCGTGGCTGGCTGCATTCTGGGAGAGAGGGGCACCAGATGATGAGCTGTTTTGCCGGGCAGCAATCTTGCCAGAGGACAGTGGAGGAGGAGGAGGGGGAGGAGGGTCAGAAGAGGAGGGGGGCAGGTGCCCCAGGGAACGACGGAGGCTGCTGTGGCGAGAGAAGGCAGAGTGGTGAGGAGTGGCAGGCTGGGAGAGAGAGGAGAGGGAAGGAGGGGGAGGGGGGAGTGGTGGAGAAGGAGGGGGGTAGGGAGGCACAGACTGTTGGTGGTGGTGATGGCTCTGCCTCCCAGGAGCACACCCAGAGTTGGATGTGCTCATTGTCTCCCCGTGAGACATCTGCAACTAAAACAGTCAGCACCTGTTAGTATGCTGCAGCAGCAAAACGACACCGTCAGTACTTGCAAAGATGATGGGGCTGAACTGATTGACCAGATGCTATGTATTGACAAGTATCAAAGCTTTGACAAGGAAAATGTCTAAAGCTGCATATACATAAGCCAAGGATTTAATGGCTGTGAAAATGTTAGTCTTTCCTTTTCAAATATGAGGCATCATTAGTGAAAAGCACCCATCACATGAAAAAAAAAGTATTTAGTAGTAATATAACAAGATTGAGAAAAAAAATGTTAATCATAGAACATTAAAAGTCAAAGTAAAGAATTGCAAAATCTGAATTTGACCCCACTTTGAGCAGACATCACAGATGGAGCAAGAGAAATGAAAAACACAACAAGACTCCACAAAGCTGGTGCAGTGATGGCAGTGAAAGGTAAAGAAAAGACATGAAGAGCTTGGAAAGCGACAACAAGAGGAGAGCAGACAATGGTGACGGTGAGACACTTAAGATGATGGCTAGTGACAACAAGACGTGGGAATCACAGCAAACGGATTCCAACCCAGGAGGAATCCAGACTTTATGCCATTAGTATGCCAAAAAGCTCACTGGGAAACCAGCAAAACCTACAAATCACCAAAACCAAAAGATTAGTGCACACACAAAATGTCAAAGCAATAAGCAATGGCCAGGTATATTCGGGGGTGGGAAGCATTAGATATATATAAACTATTTCAGCAAAGTGCAATATAAAAGTTTGACTTCAAACCAGAAAAAGTAAATTTACAGATGGCTGAATGTACTTACATTTTGTGAGAATGAATGCCTAAAATCTCTTTCAAAAGAAAAAGCCATTGAGTAAAAATGGTCATAAAGGTATTTCTTGGGTCTATATATACAGTCACTTTGACTCAATCAAACTTGCATATTCAGAGAGAGACCTAAGTAAACGGCCTTTGGTAGATTACACATATTATAAAAGTCTTTACAAGGACATCTTTTTGCATCTATCTTGGACCATAAGACAAACAGAGTCAAGAATAAAACCATGTTAACGCTGGGGATACATTTACTCATTACTAGCATTCCACTCAATATACATGTGCATGCCACATCTAACATAGCTAATTCCAAAATTCTATGGCTGACCAGAAAATAATGGTGAAACTAGTGCAGATTCTATTTGAGATTTCTCTAAACTTGCATTAATCTACAGCTTCACATCAATAACTACTTCTACTTTGAAGTCTAGACATCTTGATCCTAATGAGGTAAAATAGTCAAAAATAAAATGAACACAAAAGCAAATAATGACTGATAGTAACACAAACATCAACAAAGTCACTGAAATAAACAATTTATCCAGCAAGCCCAGCCTTGGACGTACACACAACCAACCCAGAAAACACAACATGGGCACTTTTTAGGAACAGGTCCATTCCCAACACCACATGCTGAGAGAGGCAGCCCAACGCTACCTTCTGCAAATCTCGATGTGCATCGGGCAGCGTCTGGTAGACTGCCGCGTCAGGTGGGGGTCGGGGCAAGGTGTGGTAGGGAGCCATGCCGTGTCCCATGCGGTATGCCTCATCTGAGGTTACCATCGCCCAGCCCACCTGTCCAGGCAGGTACGGCTGCAGACAGACCACCTTCAGCCAGTCAGACTCCAGCACAGGAAAACAGGTACACTGATGGAGCTTTCCCCAGACTTCCACCAACTTGCATCTATAAAGCTTAGTGTTCTTCCTTCATTTCTGGCCTTGGGTTGTTGCCCCCAAGTGCTAAAGTAGATGAGATCTTATTTTGTTAAGATAGTATGTCAAGTGCATTGAAGTTGTAGACTGACCCAGACAGATTCAACACATGGGAGCTTCCTACTTCCTTTACTAAATAGAGAGATCAATCCCATACAATACTTTTCTTCTAAAGCAGTAGAACCTGTTGCACCAAGAAGTGTCCAAACATTGAGGTAAGTCTCCAGCTTTCCAAATCCAGTGGTAAATTGGCAGGTTTTAATTTGATGACTGAAACATTGCTAAAAGGAAGGTTTCCTAACTCTAAACAAGTCTCATTCAGTCTTACATGAACTTGCATTAAATCATATCATATGCACTTGTAGGCCACTGCTGAGAAAATATGTAATTGTCCAAGATGGTTGCAAGAAAGATAAAAGAGAAAACCCTCTTGTCTCGGAAACAAAGCATCACCAAGATGCAATTATAAAATTGGAATTTGCTTATAACACCAGTATTATTGATCATTCACTTGATTATCTGAATGCAAATGGAGAAGCAACATTCGCTTTCCCTTTTTCTTATATAAAGCATAACAAGTGATGACAAAATTATCTTCCTTACATATTAATACTACCAAAAGCGATAACAAGAGACAACCCTATACTAAACATTAGCTGTTCTGATTGATATCCTTAATTAAATCAATGATAATCCATGTTTCATTTGTTTGGTACATGAGATGTCACATGCCCACCTCTGAATTCAGAGATTGCAAGTCACATCATTATTACAAGGCATTTCTTCTGAGTTAACCAGTCAAACCATCCCATGTGTGTGATCACACCCCAAACAGCACACCATGCACATCCAGCTTGCAGTACCCAGCACACTCGATCACACCAAATCAAGTGAACAGCAAACCAAGGTCAACAAAACAGCAGCAACTCTGTCCAACCAAGAAGATCTAGGACATGCTCATGCAGTACATGGCAGGAAACCTCCAGTCTTCAGTGAGATGACACAGAGGGCAGGACAGATGTGAGGGGACGACAATGAACACGCCTGGACCAGGTGAGGCAGGTGGGGGCCTACCTGAGAGCTGCTGCTGACAAGGCGCATCATGGAACCCTCGTACAGTGAGCGTGGGCGCCGACTGGTGCCTGGCAGGTCGGGGTCAAAGCTGTAGTGGGCAGGGTCGGCCATAGAGTGCGTGTCCAGCAGGTCCCCTATGCTCTTGGCCCGGTGGTGAAGTCTGCATGCAAGCACAGCCTGATTCACCACTGGGTGCGTAGTCATGACCATGATGGTCACGATGACAATGACAGTGAGGGCAAGTATTTTAATGATGAAAATGACCATGATGGGTATACTGTGGGCAAAGCAATGACAACAAAGAAGAAGAAGAAGAAGAAGAAGAAGAAGGGAGGAGGAGGGGCAGGAGGAGGAGGAGGAGAAGGAGGAGGAGGAGGAAGAGGAGGAGAAGGAGGAGGAAGAGGAGGAGGAGAAGGAGGAGGAGGAGGAGGAGGAGGAGGAGGAGGAGGAGAGGAAAAGGAAGAGGAGGAAAAGGAAGAGGAGGAAAAGGAAGAGGAGGAAAAGGAAGAGGAGGAAAAGGAAGAGGAGGAAAAGGAAGAAGAGGAAAAGGAAGAGGAGAAAGAGGAGGACGAGGAGAGGAAAAGGAAGAGGAGGAAAATGAAGAGGAGGAAGACGAGGAGGAGGAGAGGAAAAGGAAGAGGAGAATGAGGAGGAGGAGGAGGAGGAGGAGGAGGAGGAGGAGGAGGAGGAGGAGGAGGAGGAGGAGAGGAAAAGGAAGAGGAGGAAGAGAGGAGGAGGAAGAGGAAGAGAGGAGGAGGAAGAGAAAGATAGGAGGAGAAGTAAGAGAGGAGGAGGAGGAGGAGGAGGAGGAGGGAGAAGAAGAAGAAGAAGAAGAAGAAGAAGAAGAAGAAGAAGAAGAAGAAGAAGAAGAAGAAGAAGAAGAAGAAGAAGAAGAAGAAGAAGAAAGAAGAATAAGAAGAAAAGAAGAAACAGAAAAGAAGAAGAAGAAACAGAAAAGAAATAAGAAGAAAGAAGAAGGAGGAAGAAGAAAGAAGAAGAAGGAAAAAGAAAGAAAGACAAAGAAAGAAGAAGAAGAAGAAGAAGAAGAAGAAGAAGAAGAAGAAGAAGAAGAAGAAGAAGAAGAAGAAGAAGAAGAAGAGAAGGAGGAGGAGGAGGGGGGGGGGAGGAGGAGGAGGAGGAGAGGAGGAGGAGGAGGAGGAGGAGGAGGAGGAGGAGGAGGAGAAGGAGGAGAAGGAGGAGGAGGAGGAAGGAGGAGGAGAAGGAGAAGGAGGAGGAGGAGGAGGAGGAGGAGGAGGAGGAGGAGGAGGAGGAGGAGGAGGAGGAGGAGGGAGGAGGAGGAGGAGGAGGAGAGGAAAAGGAAGAGGAGGAAAAGGAAGAGGAGGAAAAGGAAGAAGAGGAAAAGGAGGAAGAGGAGGAAGAGGAACAGGAGGAAAAGGAAGAGGAGGAGGAGGAGAGGAAAAGGAAGAGGAGAAGGAGGAGGAGGAGGAGAGGAAAAGGAAGAGGAGGAAGAGAGGAGGAAGAGGAAGAGAGGAGGAAGAGGAAGAGAGGAGGAAGAGGA
>JAWQFJ010000616.1:143535-145854 GCA_034096865.1 Theodoxus fluviatilis
ACATCTGTTACATCCAGCCCACACATCTGTTACATCCAGCCCACACATCTGTTACATCCAGCCCACACATCTGTTACATCCAGCCCACACATCTGTTACATCCAGCCCACACATCTGTTACATCCAGCCCACACATCTGTTACATCCAGCCCACACATCTGTTACATCCAGCCCACACATCTGTTACATCCAGCCCACACATCTGTTACATCCAGCCCACACATCTGTTACATCCAGCCCACACATCTGTTACATCCAGCCCACACATCTGTTACATCCAGCCCACACATCTGTTACATCCAGCCCACACATCTGTTACATCCAGCCCACACATCTGTTACATCCAGCCCACACATCTGTTACATCCAGCCCACACATCTGTTACATCCAGCCCACACATCTGTTACATCCAGCCCACACATCTGTTACATCCAGCCCACACATCTGTTACATCCAGCCCACACATCTGTTACATCCAGCCCACACATCTGTTACATCCAGCCCACACATCTGTTACATCCAGCCCACACATCTGTTACATCCAGCCCACACATCTGTTACATCCAGCCCACACATCTGTTACATCCAGCCCACACATCTGTTACATCCAGCCCACACATCTGTTACATCCAGCCCACACATCTGTTACATCCAGCCCACACATCTGTTACATCCAGCCCACACATCTGTTACATCCAGCCCACACATCTGTTACATCCAGCCCACACATCTGTTACATCCAGCCCACACATCTGTTACATCCAGCCCACACATCTGTTACATCCAGCCCACTCATCTGTTACATCCAGCCCACTCATCTGTTACATCCAGCCCACTCATCTGTTACATCCAGCCCACACATCTGTTACATCCAGCCCACACATCTGTTACATCCAGCCCACACATCTGTTACATCCAGCCCACACATCTGTTACACCCAGCCCACACATCTGTTACATCCAGCCCACACATCTGTTACATCCAGCCCACACATCTGTTAAATCCAGCCCACTCATCTGTTAAATCCAGAGCAATGACACCAGTGCAGAGCTTCCCCTAATTGATGTGGATGTGTCATGCACTTGCTGACGACATCCAGCCATGCCTGAGGTGATGCATTATGTAAGTCAGATGGGGATCCATGGCAAGAAGAAACATGAGACATGAGAAGTACATCCATCCTTTTCCATTAATGACAAAGCCACAGCCAAGCACCCTTTTGCATAGGTCATCAAAAGGAAGTAAATGTTCAAAGCAAATACGTTTTATAGGGCAAAAAGGTTACACCCACTCCATTCACATTCGCCTAACTAGAAAAGGATGGATGAAACTATCAAAGGGCTGAAATTCTACAATGTTAGTCGATTCAGAAAAGTTCATCATGACGCCAGAAAAGAAACAAAAGAAAAGAGTGTCAGAATATGACCTAATGCTAAATGACTGTGTTATCTACAGTGAGGAGAGCTGGTGTTACAGAGTCCACATAGTCCTAATGTTTTACCTGTCTCCACATCCTGAAACCAAGTCACCCTCATTAGTACCACCATGCATTGAATTGTTAGTTACATAACATAACTTTCACCTTGGAAACAAGCAGTAAAACAAAACCCACAATCAATTTTTAAACATCAATTTAAATTACAATTATGCACAACTCTGCACTGACAAAAAAAACCCTGTTAAACCAGGATTTTCTTCTAATGCCAGTTATTTCTCTTTTAAAAATGTATTGTCATTAAGGTTTGTATGAAATACAGTCATTTTTGCACAAAAATCAATCAGTATTGTACTTGCAGACTTAATGAATACAAATATTTCTGCACATGCATTTTGATATCTTTAATGTTCATCAATATTCTGAAATGTTTAGACAGGGATGTCCAAAGCATGAACAGATTTTCTCTCTTGTTTCACCTTCTTAAAAAAAGTTGGAGAAAAACCCCAACTTTGACAAAAGTGAGTACAAACATAAATTAATGAGGCATATGAAACAAGATTCATTAAATTATTTTTGACAACTTCAATTAATTCAAGATAGACAAGTGGACGAACTGACGACTTTCACACATTAGGACATACCACTGTAGATTCCCATTTCAACATTTATTCTTCTGATAAATGCAAGTCACGTCCATGTTACAACATGCTGAGTCAAAGACTGAAAATGACGTAATTAGGAGGGACAATGAGGAACAGTCATGAAGGGGTTGTCTCTCTTAGATTACATTCCCAAACATCTCCCTTTTTTCTTTTTTCTTTTTCTTTTTTTTCGAAAACATGTATCTGGAGAACTGTCCTGGCACTGTTGACGAATAAATT
>JAWQFJ010000617.1:5000-43188 GCA_034096865.1 Theodoxus fluviatilis
GAGAGTGTGAGAGAGAGAGAATGAGAGAGAGAGAGAGAGAGAGAGAGAGATTGATTGATTGATTGATTGTTTATTTTCGGCCGACGACCCACCATTGCAGGAGTATAAACATATGTACAAATTTAAAACATTTCCAAGAAACAAGAATTACACTAGGATATCACTATGTGATGAAAGGAAGCAAAATATCAATATTTGCCTGCACATAAAACTCTTTAAAAGGAGTGAAATATCTGTAGACAAGTGCAAAACGTTTCACAGATTTAGTTTTGTACCCGATCATTTAAATGTCCGGTGACATTTCTTGCAGTTTCTGTGAACGTCGCTCAAATGCATAAAAAATGAACATGGAAATATCTCGAGTCATCTTCGGCTCCTTTCCACCCATAAAATGCCTTAAATTTGGACCATGTACATATATGAAATGTCTTGCTAAATATTTTTGTCAATTGTCGTCATACACATGGCAAAAACATAAAAAGTGAGCTTCGTTCTCAGTTTCGTCACAAAATGGACAATTCAAATCGGAGTTATTCTCCTTTCTTGACCTTGAATTTATGTTCAGGTCATTACATCCCAAACGGAAGCGAATATATGCATCGCGGAATTTCTTTATGCTTATATAAGACAAGTATTGCTCACATTCAAAAGATGATTTAAAAAGTCTATAAAAACCGAATCTGTTACTTGTGTTCAGCTTTGCGTTCCATTCTTGCAGGTAGCAGTCCTGCAGTCTTTGTTTTAAAGACTTCAGAAAACTCTTCTCATTCAGTGTGCCACAGCTGTTCCAAATATACGTGAAACCTATATTTGATAGACACATTTCTACTGATTTCACCCAGTTCATATCTTTAGGCATTTTAGAATTCAACAACATCATGTAGGCTTGCTTGGGAATTCTGTTGTCTGACATTTTGCATAGTTTAAGCCAGTATTTTACAGCCTGAAGTGTGGTGGTAATGAACAAGGGATATCTACCCAATTCCCCATAGCACATACTGTTGGGGAGAGAGAGAGAGAGAGAGAGAGAGAGAGAGAGAGAGAGAGAGAGAGAGAGAGAGAGAGAGAGAGAGAGAGAGAGAGAGAGAGAGAGAGAAGGGGGGGGGGACTTTTAAAACAGAGGACCACTGGAGGATGGACGTTAAGTTTAAGTGCATCCTCTTCAAATAAACTAATGCAATAATAATACAATGTAGCATAGTTGAGGCAGTGTGCACTGCTTGCCGGGCCGGAGGCTACATGATGGTTTTAGCGCTGCAAGTGATTCATAAAGGTATTCCTCAGATGAAACGTATCATTTTAAGACATCATTGTGCTCAACTCGTGAACATTACTTTGTAACAGCCTCCTACAGTGGTTGAATAGATGGCAGGCCTTCCATCGCCTGTATAATTCAAGCAGCATGTTCCGCTAGCTAGGCCTGACGTTACGCAGTCTAGTTAGTGCCTGCTAGCCATCTCAGAGTGTGAAACGCACATGCTGGCTTGCGGTTATGGGGCTGTGCCAGCCTATTGCCTAGGTGATACAATTTCTCTTCATGGATGTCATTCCAAAACAATATCCCCCTGTGGGTTGGGGGTCAGAATGAACCCACCGCATCTCCCTACATGTTTTGTAAGAAACGAGTAAGCAGGGACATCGTGACCTGGTTTGTGCTTGCTCTAAACTCTTCTTGTGATTGTCATGCCTAATGGGCCTCACACAGCCTGCAAGGGCTGATAGGCCGTAAAACTCCATCCACCCGTCCGTCAAAAACGAGATAACGGATGACCTCCAATATTTGATGGATTGTTCCTTGGGTGAATCCCTCACCTTGCACCAAATTTCATCAGAATCCATTTTGAACTGATTGAGTTATTTTGCTGAATAACAAACAAACAAACAAACCAACTAACTGACCCATTGAAAAAATAACCTCCTTGGTGGAGGTATAAAAATAGAATATATAGCTAATATATATCATATCCAGACAGAATTTTACAGAGATTTCTGTTACCTCAACATGGAGTGTCCCATTCCACTTTCCTCCCCCCTCCCCTCACTTCCCCTCCACCCCTCCCCTCCACCCCACCCCTCCCCTCCCCTCCCCTCCCCTCCACCCCACCCCTCCCCTCCACCCCACCCCTTCCCTCCACCCCACCCCTCCCCTCCCCTCCACCCCTCCCCTCCCCTCCACCCCTCCGCTCTTCACCCCTCCACTTCCCTTCACCCCTCCCCTCCCCTCCCCTCCCCTCCCCTCCCCTCCCCTCCCCTCAACTCCCCTCCCCTCCGCTCCCCTCCCCTCCCCTCCCTTCCCCTTCCCCTTCCCCCTCCCCTCCCCTCCCCTCCCCTCCCGTCCCCTCCCCTCCCTCCCCTCCATTCCCCTTCCCTACCCTCCCTCCCTCCCTCCCTCCCTCCCTCCCTCCCTCCCTCTCTCCCTCCCTCCCTCCCTCCCTCCCTCCCTCCCTCCCTCCCTCCCTCCCTCCCTCCCTCCCTCCTTCCCTCCCCGCCCCCCCTCCCTCCCCTCCCTCCCTCCATCCCTCTCTCTCACTCCCATACCAGCAACACTGAGCTACACTCAAGCTGTTCTCCTGTGTGACTCATTGTTACCTCCAACAAGGAGGTAATTTCTTTGGTCAGTTAGTTCGCTCGTTAGTTTGTTCATCATTTTTCAAAATAACTCAATAAGCATTCTAGAATGGATTCTGATGAACTTTGGTTCAAGATCAGAGTATCACCAAAGAGACAAGCCATCAGATTTTGGAGGTTATGTTTTATCATGTTTTGGAATTAACAACCATACAGAGAAATGTTTTTGCCCTGGGCCATAGGCCGACATGTGCTGCAAGGCAGTGTGTGCGTTCCACACTTAGAGACTGCTAGCAGGCACTCATAATGAGCTAAACTTCATAGTGTCGGGCCTGGCCAGCAGAACATGCTGTCTGAATTACACAGGCCACAAAAGAAGTGTGATACCTCCGCCGCTGTTGCTGCGTTGGCGGAGGTTTGCGCTGTCTATGGGCACTCACTCGTTCTACTTTTGATGGGCGGATGACAACGACCTCGGTGAAGGATTCCCAGGTGTTCCCTGATTGGTTGCTAAATTTATAACAATGAGTTTGATTGGGAGAAAACTGGAGAGCTTAGCCCATGACGTCACTGGGCAGCGAGAGGTGGTGTGGGAAGGCAGCTGGGGTGGAGTGTAGCGCTGCAGGACATCATGCTTAACTTCAACGTACATGCTGTGCACTGCAGATGGACCCCTGGACGTGAAGGTGACCAGCAGTCCTAACGCCAGCAGCCAGGGAGAGGTCAAGGTCAGGGAAGGTCAACCTCTGACCTTGACCTGCTCTGCCGACTGCCGGCCTGGCTGCACGGTGGAGTGGAAGGACAGGAAGATGGCTGTGGTGGCAGACAGGGACGCCTACATGGTGACAAGGACAGGGCGGTCCCACTACGGGGCATACCAGTGCAGTGTGCGCAACGCTTTTGGGAACGACACCAGGAACGTGATGGTGGATTTGCAGTGTGAGTATCACCATTTCAGATGTTGTTCTTACCTTGCTTGCTGTAAGATTGGCATGGTATGCATGCTGTTAGCATGGACTGCTCTTAGAACTAGTAGAGAACGGTGTCATAACTCCTGATGGACTTGGTGAGGAAGGATGGAAGGAACGAATGAATGGTTTATAGTTGGGCCACCGGCCCATCACCGCAGCATCAAAATGCATATGTCACAGGGTACTTGTAAGTTGTATACACTTTTTCAGTCACTGCAGTAACTACTTCCTCCTCCCTCCTCTTAAACGCGTAGTATAAATTTATACATTGTAACAGACCTGATCGCATTCCTATCTTGTGCAGTCAACACATTTTGAATATCCATTGCAGAGATACACAGTTGGTTTCTAAGGTATTTGTTTCTCAATCTTCATAAGCTGGGCATTCAAGGAGGAAATGCTTTTCATATTCCTCTGTTTCATAACATGCTGGACACAAATAGGTGTTATTGTGGCTATCCGTTACAAATCGGTATTAATGTACATAGAGGCCAGTACAGCCCAAACGAAAACAAATGTGACTTTGTAAGGAAATACAGAGAACTTCGAATACGCCCTTTTTTTAATGGGAAGCAGGTAAACATTTTTAACCAGAGGATTGAGCAGAGCGAAGTCATCTTGAGCACCCAACCTCCCGAAGTTGTTGATCATGAGTCAAGTAACCATGTCACATCCCAATCTTGAAAGAGATGTTGTAACCATGTCACATCCCAATCTTGAAAGAGATGTTGTAACCATGTCACATCCCAATCTTGAAAGAGATGTTGTAACCATGTCACATCCCAATCTTGAAAGAGGTGTTGTAACCATGTCACATCCCAATCTTGAAAGAGATGTTGTAACCATGTCACATCCCAATCTTGAAAGAGATGTTGTAACCATGTCACATCCCAATCTGGAAAAAGGTGTTGTAACCATGTCACATCCCAATCTTGAAAGAGATGTTGTAACCATGTCACATCCCAATCTTGAAAGAGATGTTGTAACCATGTCACATCCCAATCTTGAAAGAGATGTTGTAACCATGAAGGCAGGCTGAGGAAGCTCCTTTTAGGACAATTATTTGGTTTTCTGGCGCTTCATTGATGCTGAACCAACACTCTCACAGTCACACAGAGGGGAAGGTGCATCATAGATGTTCACCTTATACATTCATATTCATTCATGCACACACAGGGTTACAACACATAGTAATGGCTCACTCATTCATGCACACAGGGTTACAACACATAGTAATGACTCACTCATTCATGTGCACACAGGGTTACAACACATAGTAATGACTCACTCATTCATGTGCACACAGGGTTACAACACATAGTAATGACTTACTCATTCATGTGCACACAGGGTTACAACACATAGTAATGACTCACTCATTCATATGCACACAGGGTTACAACACATAGTAATGACTCACTCATTCATGTGCACACAGGGTTACAACACACAGTAATGACTCACTCATTCATGCACACACAGGGTTACAACACATAGTAATGACTCACTCATTCATGTGCACAACGGGTTACAACACATAGTAATGACTCACTCATTCATGCACACACAGGGTTACAACACATTGTAATGACTTACTCATTCATGTGCACACAGGGTTACAACACATTGTAATGACTCACTCATTCATGTGCACACAGGGTTACAACACATAGTAATGACTCACTCATTCACACGCACACTGGGTTACAACATATAGTAATGACTCACTCATTCATGTACACACAGGGTTACAACACATAGTAATGACTCACTCATTCATGTGCACAACGGGTTACAACACACAGTAATGACTTACTCATTCATGTGCACACAGGGTTACAACACACAGTAATGCCTTACTCATTCATGCACACACAGGGTTACAACACACAGTAATGACTCACTCATTCATGCACACACAGGGTTACAACACACAGTAATGACTTACTCATTCATGCACACACAGGGTTACAACACACAGTAATGACTTACTCATTCATGCGCACACAGGGTTACAACACACAGTAATGACTTACTCATTCATGTGCACACAGGGTTACAACACACAGTAATGCCTTACTCATTCATGCACACACAGGGTTACAACACACAGTAATGACTCACTCATTCATGCACACACAGGGTTACAACACACAGTAATGACTTACTCATTCATGCGCACACAGGGTTAGAACACATAGTAATGACTCACTCATTCTTGCACTCACAGGGTTGTAACACATAGTAATGACTTACTCATTATGTGCACACAGGGTTACAACGCACAGTAATGACTCACTCATTCATGCACACACAGGGTTACAACACACAGTAATGACTTACTCATTCACATGCACACATGGTTACAACACATAGTAATGACTTACTCATTCATGCACACACAGAGTTACAACACATAGTAATGACTCACTCATTCATGTACACACAGGGTTACAACACATAGTAATGACTCACTTAATCATGCACACAGGGTTACAACACATAGTAATGACTTACTCATTCATGCGCACACAGGGTTACAACACACAGTAATGACTCACTCATTCATGCACACACAGGGTTACAACACACAGTAATGACTCACTCATTCATGCACACAGAGGGTTACAACACACAGTAATGACTTACTCATTCATGCACACACAGGGTTACAACACATAGTAATGACTCACTCATTCTTGCACTCACAGGGTTACAACACATAGTAATGACTTACTCATTCATGTGCACACAGGGTTACAACACACAGTAATGACTCACTCATTCATGCACACACAGGGTTACAACACACAGTAATGACTCACTCATTCATGCACACACAGGGTTACAACACACAGTAATGACTCACTCATTCATGCACACAGAGGGTTACAACACACAGTAATGACTTACTCATTCATGCACACACAGGGTTACAACACATAGTAATGACTCACTCATTCTTGCACTCACAGGGTTACAACACATAGTAATGACTTACTCATTCATGTGCACACAGGGTTACAACACACAGTAATGACTTACTCATTCATGTGCACACAGGGTTACAACACACAGTAATGACTTACTCATTCATGTGCACACATGGTTACAACACATAGTAATGACTTACTCATTCATGCGCACACACAGGGTTACAACACACAGTAATGCCTTACTCATTCACGCACACACAGGGTTACAACACACAGTAGCGACTCACTCATTCATGTACACACAGGGTTACAACACATAGTAATGACTCACTCATTCATGTGCACACAGGGTTACAACACATAGTAATGACTCACTCATTCATGTACACACAGGGTTACAACACACAGTAATGACTCACTCATTCATGCACACACAGGGTTACAACACACAGTAATGACTTACTCATTCATGCACACACAGGGTTAAAACACACAGTAATGACTCACTCATTCACACGCACACAGGGTTACAACACACAGTAATGACTCACTCATTCATGTGCACACAGGGTTACAACACACAGTAATGACTTACTCATTCATGTGCACACAGGGTTACACACTCACACAGGGTTACAACACACAGTAATGACTTACTCATTCACACACTCACACAGGGTTACAACACACAGTAATGACTTACTCATTCACACACTCACACAGGGTTACAACACACAGTAATGACTTACTCATTCATGTGCACACAGGGTTACAACACACAGTAATGACTTACTCATTCACACACTCACACAGGGTTACAACACACAGTAATGACTCACTCATTCATGTGCACACAGGGTTACAACACACAGTAATGACTTACTCATTCACACACTCACACAGGGTTACAACACACAGTAATGACTCACTCATTCATGTGCACACAGGGTTACAACACACAGTAATGACTTTCTCATTCACATGCACACAGGGTTACAACACACAGTAATGACTCACTCATTCATGTGCACACAGGGTTACAACACACAGTAATGACTGACTCATTCATGTGCACACAGGGTTACAACACATAGTAATGACTCACTCATTCATGTGCACACAGGGTTACAACACACAGTAATGACTGACTCATTCACGCACACACAGGGTTACAACACATAGTAATGACTTACTCATTCACGCACACACAGGGTTACAACACATAGTAATGACTTACTCATTCACGCACACACAGGGTTACAACACATAGTAATGACTCACTCATTCATGTGCACACAGGGTTACAACACACAGTAATGACTTACTCATTCACGCACACACAGGGTTACAACACATAGTAATGACTCACTCATTCATGTGCACACAGGGTTACAACACACAGTAATGACTGACTCATTCACGCACACACAGGGTTACAACACATAGTAATGACTTACTCATTCACGCACACACAGGGTTACAACACATAGTAATGACTTACTCATTCACGCACACACAGGGTTACAACACATAGTAATGACTTACTCATTCACGCACACACAGGGTTACAACACATAGTAATGACTTACTCATTCACGCACACACAGGGTTACAACACATAGTAATGACTTACTCATTCACGCACACACAGGGTTACAACACATAGTAATGACTTACTCATTCACGCACACACAGGGTTACAACACATAGTAATGACTCACTCATTCATGTGCACACAGGGTTACAACACACAGTAATGACTTTCTCATTCACATGCACACAGGGTTACAACACATAGTAATGACTCACTCATTCATGTGCACACAGGGTTACAACACACAGTAATGACTCACTCATTCACATGCACACAGGGTTACAACACACAGTAATGACTCACTCATTCACACGCACACAGGGTTACAACACACAGTAATGACTCACTCATTCATGTGCACACAGGGTTACAACACACAGTAATGACTTACTCATTCATGTGCACACAGGGTTACAACACACAGTAATGACTTACTCATTCATGTGCACACAGGGTTACAACACACAGTAATGACTTACTCATTCATGTGCACACAGGGTTACAACACATAGTAATGACTCACTCATTCATGTGCACACAGGGTTACAACACACAGTAATGACTCACTCATTCATGTGCACACAGGGTTACAACACACAGTAATGACTTACTCATTCATGTGCACACAGGGTTACAACACATAGTAATGACTTACTCATTCATGCGCACACAGGGTTACAACACACAGTAATGACTTACTCATTCATGCACTCACAGGGTTACAACACATAGTAATGACTCACTCATTCATGCACACACAGGGTTACAACACACAGTAATGACTTAATTATTCACATGCACACACAGGGTTACAACACATTGTAATGACTTACTCATTCATGTGCACACAGGGTTACAACACACAGTAATGACTTACTCATTCATGTGCACACAGGGTTACAACACACAGTAATGACTACTCATTCACACTCACACAGGGTTACAACACATAGTAATGACTTACTCATTCACACGCTCACACAGGGTTACAACACACAGTAATGACTTACTCATTCACACACTCACACAGGGTTACAACACACAGTAATGCCTTACTCATTCATGTGCACACAGGGTTACAACACATAGTAATGACTCACTCATTCACACACTCACACAGGGTTACAACACACAGTAATGACTTACTCATTCATGTGCACACAGGGTTACAACACATAGTAATGACTTACTCATTCATGTGCACACAGGGTTACAACACACAGTAATGACTCACTCATTCATGCACACACAGGGTTACAACACATAGTAATCACTCACTCATTCATGTGCACACAGGGTTACAACACACAGTAATGACTTACTCATTCATGTGCACACAGGGTTACAACACATAGTAATGACTTACTCATTCATGTGCACACAGGGTTACAACACACAGTAATGACTCACTCATTCATGCACACACAGGGTTACAACACATAGTAATCACTCACTCATTCATGTGCACACAGGGTTACAACACACAGTAATGACTCACTCATTCATGCACACACAGGGTTACAACACACAGTAATGACTCACTCATTCATGCACACAGGGTTACAACACACAGTAATGACTACTCATTCACACTCACACAGGGTTACAACACATAGTAATGACTTACTCATTCACACGCTCACACAGGGTTACAACACACAGTAATGACTTACTCATTCACACGCTCACACAGGGTTACAACACACAGTAATGACTTACTCATTCATGTGCACACAGGTCTACAACACATAGTAATGAAAGAGTTACATTTATCAGCGTACGTGGTTATTTGTCCGTGGTCAGCTTCGGCTGGGAAGTAATAAGACAGTTTCTGCAGCAGTGGGAAGATGTATCCATGGTCCAACACAAGCTCTTGCCTGATTGCCTGGGGCAACCAGATGTTGTGTTTGGGTAAGGAGAATCCGATATGGACTTGCCCGAACGGGCAACCAAATTTTCTTCTGGTTTATTCCAAAACCGAAGCACTCGACTGCTTGAAAGCTTGTTTCCACGCACAATAACGCTGCTGTGCAGCTTTCTGTTTAGTTTGCCTGAATGTCATTATGATGTTGTATGCATATTCAAAGTTTGAGATGCTGATATTTATTTGATTAGTGTGATTAACTCTTTAAGTCTCTGTAGCACCTTTCTCCGCCCATCTTAGGCTACTTTTCATAGGTTCTTTGCAAGACAGGCAATTAAACTGTCCGTCTACATTACAGGGACTTAAGAGTTAACCAGTAAAAAGTAGCTAAAGATAGGTAGAGAAGGGTGGAACAGGAACACCATCAAGGGTGGAGAAAGGCGCTACAGGGACTTCAGAGTTTATGTGGTGGTGGAGAAACTTTTTTGGTCAGTGGATTTTGCTTTCAGGCATATGAATATTCAATCTGTATGCCAGAACAGGCAAATGAATATTCAATCTGCTTGCCAGAACAGACAAATGAATATTCAATCTGCTTGCCAAAACAGGCAAATGAATATTCAATCTGCTTGCCAAAACAGGCAAATGAATATTCAATCTGCTTGCCAGAACGGGCAAATGACTATTCAGTCTGCTTGCCAGAACGGGCAAATAAATATTCAATCTGCTTGCCAGAACGGGCAAATAAATATTCAATCTGCTTGCCAGAACAGGCAAATAAATATTCAATCTGCTTGCCAGAACAGGCAAATGAATATTCAATCTGCTTGCCAGAACGGGCAAGTGGTTCTGAGAAGTTGCATGGGACCTTGATATCGTTTTGATAGAATCTGTGACGGAAATGCGTTGTGTGCTGCAGATGAGGTTTTTGTGATTGGAAAAGTACCATATTGCATTTAGACCTGTCTGTTTCTGTGGTGCTTTACAGGTAATGACTTCAATTGTACAAGCAGGCATTTCATCTGCAGATTGAAGAAATAACATGAATGAGTCTAATGAGAAGAGGTAGATTGCATAGACAAAGCGAGTCAGGTAGATAGATGGTAGACAACTGTGTAACTCTACATCCAGTCGACTGTGACTAAATGCTGTGCAAAGCCAGCTCCCGATTGGTTATCTAAAAATACATGCATGTTACGCACGCATGCATGCATGCATGTGCACACACACATACACACACAAGCACAAACACACACACACAAACACACACACACACACACACACACACACACACACACACACACACACACACACCAACACACACCAACACACACACAGACACACAAGCACACACACATATATACACACTTACACACATGCATGGGCACACACACACACATACACATGCACACACACACATGCATGCCCAAGCACACACACACACACAAACACACACACATGCCTGTGCATGCGCACACACACACACACACACACACACACACACACACACACACACACACACACACACACACACACACATAGACACACAGACACACACAAACACACACACACACACTCACACAAACACACACACACACAGACACACACACACACACACACAAACAGCAGCAGCAGCATTATGGTCAACACTGTTTCTTATTATGATTCATGGTCATTTTTCCTCAGACAATGCCAGCATCACCTCCTTGACGGTGAACAGCCAAGCAAAAGGAAATAGAGACACCAGCTTTGCAGTGGCTGAAAACTCAGCTGTGACCTTTGACTTTACGGTAAAAGTGTTCGGAATGCACCAGTTTCTATGTGTGTGTGTGTGTGTGTGTGTGTGTGTGTGTGTGTGTGTGTGTGTGTGTATCTGTCTGCCTGTCTGACTGTGTGTGTGTGTTTGTGTGTCTGTCTGTTTGTGTGTGTATGTATGTGTGTGTGTGTGTATGTGTGTGTGTGTGTGTGTCTGTCTGGCTGGCTGGCTGGTTGGCTTTCTGTCTGGCTGGCTTTCTGTCTGTGTGTGTGTGTTTGTGTGTGTGTGTTTGTGTGTGTGTGTGTGTATGTGTGTCTGTCTGTGTGTGTGAGTGTGTGTGAGTGTGTGTCTGTCTGTGTGTGTCTCTCTCTGCCTGCCTGCCTGCCTGCCTGTGCCCATGCATGCGTGCGTCTGTCTGTCTGTCTGTCTGTCTGTCTGTCTGTCTGTTGGTGTGTCTGTCTGTTGGTGTGTCTGTCTGTCTGTCTGTCTGTCTGTCTGTCTGTCTGTCTGTCTGTCTGTCTGTGTGTCTGTGTGTCTGTGTGTCTGTCAGTGTGTATGTGTCTGTCAGTGTGTATGTGTGTCTCTCTGTGTGTCTGTCTGTGTCTGCCTGCCTGCCTGCCTGCCTGCCTGCCTGCCTGCCTGCCTGCCCACCTGTCTGTCTGTCAGTCACTCATGAGAGCTGCCTGCCCAGTAGATATCTCCCTGGAATGCAAGTTATTAGATTGCTCAGTTAGGCAGATCAGATAGTTCCGTGGCTGTATTACAGCATCTGTTTTGCCAATTCATCTTGAGTCAAAGTATTGCGTGGGAATTTTCATGGAAGTAAGTGTGTCTCTGGTGCATATGTTTGGCTTTCCACATGTTGAGTATTTGTTATTGGCCTAGCTCTGTCTACAGTATCAAGGAGCTGGCCTTGATACGTCAGAAGCAGTGAACGGACTGCAATCTTAGATCATCATTCATTAACATGGTGCTGCTCAGGTATCGTATCCAGAATGGCGATTTATTTTGTTAACACTCGATTTATCCCCTAACCCCGGGTTATCTTCATCGGTTAGATAAGGTACGCTCGTCAGAGGATCCTAGGTTGCGCTTTGCTATATATACTGGTTTCCAGCCAAGGGAGAGCGGAACAGACAGTTGGAATCGTCTGAGTTGAGAGATAAATCGGGGTTAAAATAACTCGCCGTTCTGGATACGGGCCCAGGGTGATAACATGTTTAAAGAAAAACACTTTAAAGAAAAGCGACAGGGGGAAATCCTGCAAACCACACAAATATAACCCTTTTCTGGCTGATGTCACCAACTGAAAACAGCAGTTCCGGCCTTGGGTTGCCAACTCAAAAATGGGAAAAATTTGGGTGGTTTTAGAAAAATGTCAGTAACTTTCTTGTTTGACCTTCAATCATCATGACACTTTAGGACACAACAGATTAATGAGTATTGCTTCCATCTATCATGTTTATGCTTTTGTTCTGATGGGTGCTCAGACTAAACAAGAATAATCCTTACCTGGCAGAAAAGGGTTAATAATAATAGTAGTAACAATATTAATATTTAACAAAAGTTGAGAGAACTTTGAGAGTGCAAACTTGCCTCAAGGAAGCCACAATTCCTCTTCCATGGCCCGCATAACTATTAATTAATGCAGCATACTCTTCTATCCAGGCCTGACACTATGAAGTTTAGTTCTTTTTAGCATCTGCTAGAGGTGTCTGAGTGCAGAATGCACAGGCTGACATCATCACAAGTTTGACTTCATCAACAGAAACATTTTCTTTTTGGTTGTAATTTCAAAACTCGATAAGGAATAATCTTCAAAACCTATTGGACTTTTCCGTAAGTAAAACAAACCCCTTTTAGTCCACCAAATTTCACCAGAATCTGTGAAGGGGAGACACCACTATTAAAACGGTCAAAATGTCATTTTCTGGTGATTTTTGACTTACGAGCATCATTGAGTTGTTTTAAATCTCTGCAATGTAATTCCAATACTTAAAACATGCTAGAAAACATGTAAAAATGCAAAGAAAGAACCTTACCCCTTTGAAATTTTTTGCCGGCACTATTGGAAATACATAGAAGATGGAAAAAGCAAGTTTTCCCAAGGTTTCTTTTTTCCATGTTTTCTGGTTAAAAATTAACTAAGTAAGTATCCTTTGCAGAAGTATTTGGAATTTTCCCTAAAGGATGTGACAAGTTTTAGATATTGAAATGACAAATCTAAGGAAACCAAAATTATAATTTTGCTGTATATAGATTCTGAATTGTACATTTTTAAATAAGATAGAAAAGTACGTGTTATTTAAATGATTAACAGCTGACCTACTTTTTATCCATTGAGAAAAAGTGGGTTTCACTTATTTTCATGTATATCTTTGAATTGCCATGCATGAAAGTCTGAAAACTCATTTCAGTTAAAAATTTGTCTCTTTTACCCATTTCTGCCCTGAAGAACGTTTTGAGTTATTTTTGTGATTAACTAACAAACCAAGGGTAAAACATAACCTTCTTAGCAGAGGTCATTAATTTTTCACACAGGAGACAACAATAGACAATCTTGGATCATGTTATAAGACATCCTGGGTTAGTGTCGTGAATGACTTACTGGGAGCTCTTAACTCTATACTTCCCTAAGTCAGACATGGGACTGATCCGTATTTATACTGATTTCCGTATTTTTAAAAAGTCAATGGGTCATTTCTGAGATCGACGCAAATCCAAAGAGAAAATTGGGGGGGGGGGGGGTGGGGGTAGGGTGAACTTTGGCGCCTTCGCAAGTTCGGTTGTCGGGTCGTTCCGTCATGTTTCACGAAGTACTGCGACGTCATTTATCCAAACTTTGCGCTCGTTTTGATTGGTCATGATCATTGCCGATCTTTGCCGAAGCTGAAAATACTCGTTTTCGGATTCTCCGAGCGCTTGTGCAGTTGTGAAGTCGAAGCAGTCAAAATGGCGATTTACTCCTATCGAGTGTTGACGGAAAATGAAAGTGTTGAGTCCGCGAACATCGACAAGGTTGACAGTGTGAAAAACAAATGGAAAGCGCAATGGCTGTCGGAGAGAGTTGTAGTGAAATACAAGGGCAAGGAGAGATCCCAGTTGATCGGCGATTCCATCGCAAAAATCGACGTGCCTGGAGAAGCCATTTGCAAGTGGTGCGAGAAAGGAATCATCAATTACGGGACAAATGGAAAGTCTGCGTTGGTAAAGCATCTCACCACCAACAAACACGCACTGAAATTGGATTTGCATCGAACAACGCCGTCTGTGGACCCAAAGATTCGGCAGCCACTGGAACTCCCTGGAGATCAACCCGTGTTGTACCTCATCATGCTACGGTTCCAGTTGATGGCCGAAGTCGTAGACCATCCCACATTGCTTTTGCTCGGAAATCATGGAGCCGCAAGGTAGCCTCTTCTTCTAAAAATAAGCTGCAGACTCCCACACCCTCCACATCAGCTGTGGTCAGTGCTTCGAGACGGGAAACTGTACCTCCAGTCACTGCTAATGGTGTGTCTCCGGGGTTTTGTATTCCCAAGGTGGCCTCTTCTTCCGCCATGAAGGTGGTGCAGACCCCCATCAACAAAAGATCGTCATCTGTGCCCATGAGTGAAGCTAATGTGGTGCCGGCCCCAGCAAAGAAAAGGCAGGTTTCCAGTGGTGACCTGAGGGATTTCTTCAGCAAACTTCCCAGAGTATCAATGAAATGAAGAATAAACAGTCACAAAATGAACAGACTTTTCTATGTACAATTTTTTGGTATTTGCACACCCAACACACAACTATTGATGGCAGAGATCAATCTAAAACAGACATGTGATTTTGGGTGAGTACTTAAAAAAATTACTTTTTTTGGTACTGTAGCTGTTACAGTGAACAGCCTAGAAAGTTAATTTTCCTGCTCAGATTGCATCAGATTGCAACATTTGGCTTCCCATATTAAATACATTTTCCGGGGGGGGCATGCCCCCGGACCCCCATAGCTTGCTTGGCGCTTTGCGGCATCGGTTCGGTGCTTCGCGCCTTCAGTTTCAGTATTTTTCACAATTCCCTTGTCCCATGTCTGCTAAGTATGTCAACAAACTGTCCTCACTGAGGACTATCAAAACAGTGATGGAACAATCTGCAACGAAGTCGCTCTTTGGCGTGGAGGATTTGTAGATCTGTAGCAGCTAACAATGTCTGACAACAGATGTGTTTGCGCCTACTGTAAAGTAGCGGGATGTTTGAATAAATAGTTCCTTAACAACAGCGTCGACATGATGGAGAATCGAGCTAGCAACTTTGTGGGTATGAACTCAGTCTGCGGGTGTGTCTGTATCGGCAGTGGTCTGGCAATGGTGTTGATGCTGCAGTGGACTTGACTTGCAGGAACTGTCACAGGCGGAGCTTTTAGTGTGTGTTTGTGTGTCTGTACAGAAAAACCACTTTCCCATCCCTCATCTCCTGCCTCCAGTATTATGGCTGGATTACAGGAGCGTGCCACCGCTGGGAGTCATCATAGTACCCATTGTTTGACTGGAGCATTTGTTTGGCTCATGATAGCCTTGTCTGAAACTCAAAACAGAGCATTTATCTCAACAACTGTGACATTTTGGCCCAGGAACCTGAAATATACATGTAGATGCCCCTGTTTGATCAATCAGAGCTGCCCCAGTATTGTAGGACAACCAACGTAAGGCAGCCAATGTAAAGTAGGAGTGGGTAAGTTAACATGGAAGCAACACACACACACACACATTCACACACACACACACACATTCACACACACACACACACATACACACACACACACACACACACACACACACACACTGGGTTGTAGGTAGGCCTGTTTTATGAAAATAATAGTTTTTTGACTCACATGCGAAGCAAAAGTGAGTCTATGTACTGAGCCGTTTCGTCCGTCCGTCCGTCCGGGCGTAAAAAACTTAAACGTTGGATTTTTCTCGGAGACTATTAAGTCTATCAACACCAAATGTGGCATGATGGTGTATGATAACAAGGCCTCAAAAAACATACATAGTGACTTGACCTTGCTTCAAGGTCAAGGTCACAGGAGCCATAAATGTGGTCTCAAAAACAGTCATTTTTCACATTTTCCCAATTTTCTCCCACGTTATTGAGAATGGCGACCTTAGCTACAAGTGGTATATAGGTCAAAGCAAGCCCTATCTTTTGATACCAGTTTGGTTGACCTTGCTTCAAGGTCAAGGTCACAGGAGCTCTTCAAAGTTGGATTGTATACATATTTTGAAGTGACCTTGACCCTGAACTATGGAAGATAACTGTTTCAAACTTAATAATTATGTGGGGCACATGTTATACTTTCATCATGAGACACATTTGTTCACATATCATCAAGGTCAAGGTCACTTTGACCCTTATGAAATGTGACCAAAATGGGGTAGTGAACCACTAAAAGTGACTATATCTCATGGTAGAAAGTGCCAATAAGCACCATTATGCTTCCTATGTCTTGAATTAACAGCTTTGTGTTGCATGACCTTGGATGACCTTGACCTTGGGTCAAGGTCACATGTATTTTGGTAGGGAAAATGTGTAAAGCATTTCTTTGTGTATGATGTCATTGGTAGGTTTAGTTGTTTGACCTTGACCTTGAAGGTCACCTGAAGGTCAAGGTCATATAAAGGTCAAGGTCAAGCATGTGAGTCGTATGGGCTTTGCCCTTCTTGTTCTTTCTTTCTTTCTTTCTTTCTTTTTTTATTTCATTTTTTATTATTTCAATCTTTCCTTTCTTCCTTCCTTCCTTCCTTCCTTCCTTTCTTTCTTTCTTTCTTTCTTTCTTTCTTTCTTTCTTTCTTTCTTTCTTTCTTTTTTTATTTTATTCTTTATTATTTCAATCTTTCCTTTCTTCCTTCCTTCCTTCCTTCCTTCCTTCCTTCCTTCCTTTCTTTCTTTCTTTCTTTCTTTCTTTCTTTCTTTCTTTCTTTCTTTCCATTACGAAGCCAGATTGAGACTACACACACTTGTGTGTGTGTTTTCAGAAATGTCATGCATACAGTAGATTCACCTGAACGTAAATCAAAATTTCTCTTCGCTGAAACTGCTTGTAAACTTAAATAGTGTTCATACGTCATAGAGAAGATGGGACAGCATGCAGTTTGTTGTTTACCTCTGATTACTTTCTCCTTCCCCCTACCCCCACCCTCCCCACCCCTCACCCTCCCCACCCCCTTTCCACCCCACTCCACCCCCACCCTCTTTTACAAAAAATATTAAGGGTCAGGTGGAAAAAACAGGATCAGTCGGGTTAATGTAAACACTTTTTTCTTTTGGCCTAGATAGAAGTTATGATCTCGACTCCTCGACTCCTCGACTGAAAGCCCTTGATGATGATTGTGAAAAGAGCACGGAGTGAGACGTTCTTGTGAAATGCCCAAACCAAGTGGCTGGAAACTTTGAATGATCATCTTGCATGATGGTATCTCGGGAGTTTGTGAGAAATTATGGAGCTTCACTTTCAAAGTTGAAGGAACTCTGAACTGAGTACAACATACATATGCTGTTGTGTAAAGCGCCGAAGAGCAGCAAAAGTGCTGAATTCAGGCGCTCTATAAATGACTTGCATACATACATACATATACATACATACATTGTTACGGGGATTCGCAACGAAATAACACGGTCCCAGGGTTCAGTACATGTTTTTATAATCAATCACAAAAACATGCCCGTAACAGGGGTGGAAAAGAAAAATAAAAATAAAAGGAATGTTACATGGGTATCTGGATCCACCACAACATCCTCGATAACCTCAATCTCATAAAATTTACAGCTCTTGACTTCCTCTACTCCATTCCCAATGGGAAAAATGAAAAAGCACAGCAGCACAAATAAAATCTCGCTCAGCCCTCCACTATAAACATAAAACACGTTTCGATCAGCCTTGTATGTGGCCAAGCGCCAGCATCGGGTTGGAATACTCCCCAGGGAGCGGAGTTGGTGCTGGTACCTGACTGTGTGAGTCTTAAATGTCTGTCACTATGTTTGTTGTGAGGTACCAGTGAGGATTGATCAAGATGCCCAGTGATCAGGGGGTAAAGTGTAAGCGGTTTGAGACCCAGACAAAGGGTGTAAGTCACTATAAAAAACCACACCTTTACCTTTACCTTTTACAGCCTCCTACTATTATAAACATAAAATCGCGCAGGTCAGCCCTTGACAAGTAAAAACTATCGACCCGTAAAAATGTTCACACCAACCTTCCACCTTTGCCCATTCTCTGCCTCTCTCTCTCTCTTTGCCCGTCTTCACTCGGAGTTGCTTCGTCCGCCTCTTCTCTCTTCTCGACGTCTTCACTCGGTTGATTCGTCTTCCGCTTCCCTCTTCTCCTCACCCAGCAGCTTCTAGGCAGACTCTTCAAAGTAGGCAACTTCTAGACATACTGACGGCAGACTCACGCCTATTCAAGGCAGACGCATCTCTCCTCTCTCCTTTCCGTGGGCTGACTATACAGCAAGACAGACCACTCCAAGCAGACTGTACAGCAGACTGACCTCACCCCTCTACGCTTCCAGCACCCGAACAGAAACTGACGAATCCGAAACGACTCTCCCCTCTCCTCGGCTGCTAGGCAGACTTAGGCAGAATCTTCTCTCTCTCTTCACAGTATGTCGACTCTAGGCAGACTCTCGGCAGACTGTACCAACACTGTCCTCTCCTCTCCTCGCAATAGGCAGACTAAATGCTAACTTTTTCCTTCGCTAACATAGCCATCGTCTCATAAGTAACTCACAAACTTAGCACTATTCAAACCTCAGAACAAACATCGCTCACTACCCACGGGACAGAACTCAATTTCTACTCACTCCAAAACCCTCATTGCAAAAACGCACACAGCCCCCGGACTACCAACCAGCAAAAACCAAGCCTATCTCAAGTAAGATATCTGGGAAACAACTTTCCCCATTACATACATACATACATACATACATACATACATACATACATACATACATACATACATACATACATACATACATACATACATACATACATACATACATACATACATACATACATACATATCAAATCACTTTATTGCCAAAATAGGAAACATACAATTTTCCAATATGCATTACATATGCACGCTCGGATGTTTAACCAGTTCTTCTCAAAGCCAGTAATCTCCTACATTGATATTGACACTGCTTACGAAAGTCACTAATACGCCTTTGCAACCACTTTTCTCTTACTAATAGACGTTTTATGTGCATTTCATTTCATGCGTTAAAGATGGCACATTCATTTTTATCATTTTTTATTCAAGACAAATGACTCCTAAAATCAGGTTGAAGACTCATCACATATGAGCAATTCCAGAAAGGTGGCAAGACAAGTGTAACAGTAGACCTAATTAGTAAAAATCATCAGATTTGACTGAAATCAGCATATAATGTTAGAACAAACTGTATTTTATCATAAATTATGAATAAAAAGATAGTTTGCTATTTTGTGTGTGTGTATGTGAGCGTTAAAGTGGAAAAAGGTGAATGTTGACTAGTCACCGATGACATTAAAAAACCACAAATATCTGTTATTACCAAAAATGTCACACTAACTATTCTTACTATATTAGATGTCATTCCTAATGCAATAACATCCTGTAAAACAATTATATTAAAAAAAACAATTGAATTTGGTAATTATAAAGCATTTGTAATGTCATCGGTGACTAGTCAACATATCCGTTTGTACACTTTCTCAGTAATTACAAAAAACAAGCAATACAGACACCAACTACTGTTTGTGTACTAAAAATGACAACATTTATTCACTGTAGCAAAGGTACAGCTTAAAATTCCCGTTTTGCAGCAATTTAATTCAAGAAATCAATTTTGTGTCATCAGTGACAAGTCAACACAGGAAACCGATGTTTGCTTCGGCGGCCGACGTTCAGGTCGGAAACAGTCGAAGTACGGTTCGGCCGTTTCCGCCCACCACTTCCGCCAGTCGAAGTACGGTTCGGCCGTTTCCGCCAGCCACTTCCGCCGTGATCACGCTGTGATCATGCACACAAGCGGGCAATCAGAGCCTAGCTGACAGACAGGCCGTTATTTCGAAGCTTTCCATTGGTTTGCACTGGCCTCTGATTTCTACCTCGTGTGCCTTCGGTAATTATTCTTCGGTACCGGAAACAGTTGCAACGTAAAGCCGGGAAATGAAGCTTCCATGCGATACCAAACATGTGGCGTTCTTTGGAAGGAAGATGCTGAAACTAAGCTTTCAAATCTGTGCATTTTGGCTTCCTGGTTAGTACTTTGTTGTCTCGGCACTCATCCACAAATGATGACACAACATACAAAACCTCTTACCTCTTCGTTTGCGCTCCATTTTACCTCGTGTTGTTCGGTCAGCACTTCCAGCATATGTGTTAGAACGAAATTATGGATCGGGAACAGAAAAGTTTCGAAGAAAATTCATCTTTTTTCGCTTTTGTTGATTCGGCACATTATGACGGAAATTTGACGCTAAACTTTCACATCCTACAACTCCTTAAAAAACGCATTGATTAATTTTCTGAGAATTATGACGATATTATCGATAACTTTACATCAATCCTGGATCCAATCCAATAAACCACGCCGAAAATAGTTGATCTTATCGTACACTGAAAAATTCGTCTGCAATGACACGACGCCGTGACGAGGCAAAAGCGGATTTTGAAGCCAAATAAAATCAGAATAGGTTGGTAACATTCAGTTCTAGTTGCTGGCAGTTGAGCATTAACTATTTTCTTGTCTAAAAACCACCAGATGTTAGAAAAAAATGGGGTTCAAGAGAAAACGGAATCCTTTTCCTCTTGGTGAAAAGTGTTACGTTTGGTAATGGCGGTTTTTCACGTTTCTCTTTAAATACATGCGGACCATAAACACACAAAAGCAACAATCGGAACAGATTTATTATATGTATATCTTTAATCTTTTCTCTACAATATGATATAAACGTAACATCATAAAAAGTTTGTAGTTTTTGTGTTATTTACACTCTACTGGACAACCATGCACCATTGTCACCTTTCTGGAATTGCTCATATGTATTAACAGTGTGATCGTTACTACCCGGATGTGTCAAAGGAGTTGAGACTATTGCTAGCACTTGCACTCTCAACCGAATCGTAAAGGACTGTTTAGTTGTTTTCTGGTAGGGTATTTTGTTTTGTTTCAAATATCTTTTGTATGACGTACATATTCTCTCTCTCTCTCTCTCTCTCTCTCTCTCTCTCTCTCTCTCTCTCTCTCTCTCTCTCTCTCTCTCTCTCTCTCTCTCTCTCTCTCTCTCTCCTCTCTCTCGTTTTTTCCCCAGCCTTTCTATTTATTGGCCGCCATTCATCCCTTCTTCATGCTCTGCTTAACTACCCCTTTTTTTTCTCTCTTTTTTCCGTACTCTAAATCTCACAGTTTGGCATAAGCACGTTCAGTTCTTTCCTCTGCTGCTTCTCCCCCGCATCCACCCTCAGCACACTGTTCCTTCACGGTACTCCCCTCCTCCCTTCTATACGGTATTTCCAACCGATTCCGTTACACCACTAATCTGTACTGACTGTCATGGCACAACTGCTTGTCCCACCACAGCTGCTGGGATTTACTCGGCTTCAAAAGGGATACCTCTGTTTGGATTTAATGTTCCCATCGGTTCATCAGGTGACCTCTTCTTGCCCAGACTCGTCGGGACCCGATCATCACTGATACACTGAGATATTTTGCTAAGCTTTTGCCGGTACGTCTGGACAAGCCTAGCAGTTGTAGACCTGATACCACGCGGTGGTGAACAGTACCGAGGGAACCTATCACGAGCACGATGAGTTTGCTGGAGAAACCTGCCTTACTCAGCTGGGTGCATAGTGGTACATACTTGCGGAATTTGTGGTCATAACAGGTGTCGATGAATGCATCAAACGGATTGGACACTTCAATCACAAAAGCCATAGATCTACTGTGATCGATGAAACACAGGTCTGGCTTGCTCGTATCCAAGTCATTACCGTCCAGGGACACCCTTTGGTTCTGAAAGACTTGGCAGAACTCGGTCACCACTGACCTAGACAGCGCTTGCAGCACGAGCTCGACACAGCGGTCATGCCGCTCCGTGTAGAGCCCGCGCAGTCGTCTGCAGCTGTTCAGTGCGTGAGAGTTCGTATCAGAGTGAAATCCGCATAACAAGCATTCTCGCTGGTAAGATTCAGGGTAGTATGTCTGGTTTACCGCGTTGGTCTCGAGAAGCTGAAGGCGACCTTTCACCACAAAGCGCGTCAGATGGTCAGTAATGGCATTATTCTTCAAATGCTCATTGGAGCTCGACATATCAGCGTGTGGCAGAGCCTCACGCAGTAGCCTCCCCTGTTGTCTCAGCTCCCTCCAGTGTTGTAGCGAAGTTTCCATTTGTTGGCTTTTCATTGCAGTGAACAGGCTTCTCGGGTCCGTGTAGCGGAAGTGGATGACATCCTCCTCCGACACTGGCACTGCTACGCTGTACAGGCTTCTGTCACTGTCATAGTGCAGTTTGACTCTCAGCCTGTTGCATAGCTCATTCATTTCAACGAAGATCGATTTGGGCCAGTTCACATACATACATACATACATACATACATACATACATACATACATACATACATACATACATACATACATACATACATACATACATACATACATACATACATACATACATACATACATACATATCAAATCACTTTATTGCAGAAATATTGTACAAATTATTGACAAAACTGCAAATACATAAGCCATACAAGAGAGTTCTGGGTTTCTTCTTAGCTCTGTCACAGAACTACAATGCCATCACGCACAACGATAGATAGGCTCAGGGCTATGCATTATTCTGCTGCCCTTGTTCTCCCCCAATTCTATCCAACAAAAAGCTTCTTCTTGCCCAGGCACGTCTTGAACCTATCATGACTGACAAGCTGAGATATTTTGCCAGGTTTTTAGCCTGGTGACATACATATATATACATACATATCAAAAAGACTTTATTCATGAACATTGTACAACATCTGCACACATGAACAAATTAATGCATTAACTCTCAGCCATTGAGTATCTGTACAGAGCATAGCCTGTTTCAGCTCATATGTTAGTCCCATGGTTGCTGTGAGAGTGTCCCTACTCGGCACAGTGGTTACGGTGACGGCCACACCGGATGAACGGGCAAGCGCGATGAAAATGTCACAGAGCAGGAATAGCCTGTCTGCACCATCCGCCATCTTGCCTTACGTACATACATACATACATACATACATACATACATACATACATACATACATACATACATACATACATACATACATACAGCCAGACCCGCCCATGGCTCTGCACATCAGCTGGAACCCCAGGTTGCTGGGCTTTCGGGGCCTGCTCCAGTAGCTCAGCCAGGGGCCTGCTCCAGTAGCTCAGCCAGGGCGCTGCTCCAGTAGCTCAGACAGGGGCCTGCTCCAGTAGCTCAGCCAGGGGCCTGCTCCAGTAGCTCAGCCAGGGGCCTGCTCCAGTAGCTCAGCCAGGGGCCTGCTCCAGTAGCTCAGCCAGGGGCCTGCTCCAGTAGCTCAGCCAGGGGCCTGCTCCAGTAGCTCAGCCAGGGGCCTGCTCCAGTAGCTCAGCCAGGGGCCTGCTCCAGTAGCTCAGCCAGGGGCCTGCTCCAGTAGCTCAGCCAGGGGCCTGCTCCAGTAGCTCAGCCAGTGGCCTGCTCCAGTAGCTCAGCCAGGGGCCTGCTCCAGTAGCTCAGCCAGGGGCCTGCTCCAGTAGCTCAGCCAGGGCCTGCTCCAGTAGCTCAGCCAGGGGCCTGCTCCAGTAGCTCAGCCAGGGGCCTGCTCCAGTAGCTCAGCCAGGGGCCTGCTCCAGTAGCTCAGCCAGGGGCGGCCCCAGGCAGCCAATATGGCCACTGTGGGGGGCATCTGATCTATCATAGGTCATCCCGACCTGTCTGGTCAGCCAGATACATCGGGATGCAGACTCTGCCAGCCTCTGAAGCCCTCTTTTAACTCTCCCCATCTCTGGAGGTCTTTCCCTCTGTGTGACTGTGAGAGTGTTGGTTCTATGGCTATGAAGTGCCAAAAGAAGAAAAACAATCGTCCTAAAAGTAGCTTCCTCAAACTTCCATTATATTTACTGTTATTTAACATCTTTTTTCTCTCTGCAAGGTGGACAGCAACCCAGCTCCCACTGTCCACCGTTCCCTGAGAGACCGGGGTAGTGAGCAATGGAGTGCCCCCACTGCCATCGCCCTGAGTGGACCCAATGTACGTAGCACGGATCCGAGGCAGCATCACTTCTACAGTGGCAACTGGTCCATTGAAAAGGCAGCGTGCTCTGACACCAAGGAATACAGGATGGAGGCCAGGAACCCGCTACAGGATGACTCCTTTGACAGTCGTACCCAAGTCAACCTGTCCGTGAACTGTGAGTATCAGCAATACCATTGAATTTGGGGATTGCTGTTTTTCCCTTTTGTTATCCAATGAAAAATGAAAAAAAAAATCAGAAAAGATGGGTTCGGAGAATAATCATACTCCATAAATATGCAACATGTGGCTGAGTGATCTGTTTATAGTTGATCACTAATGTGCAGATGAAGTATGAATTTCTCGACAAAAATGTCTGTACAATAAAGCAAAGAAAATGACTGAATTGAACAAAAACGCGATGTTGTGGTATAAACAAATGGATGAAAGTTCCAAATTATTAAAAATCTCAACACTGACGTACATAACCTCTCTCACTGTACTTGGCTGATGTCTCGAAAGGAGGTCAGGTGGCTTTTGTCTCATCTTGAAGTGGAGGGTCGCTTTTAGGCTGCAGAGGTGAACAGGCTGTAAAACTCCTCCAGAGAAGGAAGAAAGTGGTGGCCAGTGGAGATAGAGAAGGCAGCATGGATGGAGAAAGTGGTGGTGGTGGTTGATGGTGGGTGGTTGGAGGAGGAAGAGGAGGAGGAGGTGGTGGAGGTGGTGGAGGTGGTGGTGGTGGTGGTTGGTGATGATTCACTGTGTGGAGGTTGGTGGTGGTTGGTGTGGTGGTGGTGGGTGGTGGTGGTGGTTGTAGGTGGGTGATGGTAGTGGTGGTGGTTGGTGGTTTCACTGGGTGGTGGTTGGTGGTTGTAGGTGGTTGGTGGTGGGTGGTGGTGGTGGTGGGTGGTTGGAGGAGGAGGAGGAGCAGGTGGTGGTGGTGGTGGTGGGTGGTGGTGGTGGTGGTGGTGGTGGTACTGGTGGTGGTGGTGATGGTGGTGGTGTTGGTGTTGGTGGTGGTGGTGGTTGGTGGTAGTTGGTGATGGTTCACTGGGTGGAGGTTGGTGGTGGTTGTTGTAGTGGTGGTGGTGGTGGTGGTTGTAGGAGGGTGGTGGTGGTGGTAGTTGGTGGTTGTTCACTGGGTGGTGGTTGGTGGTTGTAGGTGGTTGGTGGTGGTGGTGGTGGTGGTGGGTGGTGGTGATGAGAAAGTGGAGAAGGAGGATGTGTGTGTGTGTGGCTGTGGAAGGAGGAGGAGATGGTGGCGGTGGTGATGGTGATGATGATGATGATGATGATGATGATGATGATGATGATGATGATGAGGAGGAGGAGGAGGAGGAGGAGGAGGAGGAGGAGGAGGAGGAGGAGGATAGGAGGAGGAGGAGGTTGGTTGTGGTGGTGGTGGTGGTGGTGGTGATGGTGGGCGGTGGTGGGTGGTGAGGAGAAAGAGGAGAAGGAGGGTGTGTGTGCCTGTGGAAGGAGGAGGAGATGGTGGTGGTGGTGATGATGATGATAGGAGGAGGAGGAGGTTGGTTGTAGTGGTGATGGTGGTGGTGGGAACGGTGCCGGTGGTGGCAGCAGCAGTGGTGGTGGCAGCAGTGGTGGTGTGGTTGGAGGGGTGTGGTGGAGGAGATGGACAATGACGACACGGAGACAATGGAAGTGATAGTTGTGATGGTGGAGGAGGAGGCAGTGGCAGCAGCAGCAGCAGCCAGTGGAGGAGGAGGATGAAAACAGTCTAGATGGAGTAAGAGGAGGTGTGGATGGTGGTAGTGGAGGAGGCGGAGGCGGGGGAGTAGGCGGCGGCGGCAGTGGAGGAGGAGGAGGAGTTGGAGGAGGAAAAATAAGAAAAGGGGGATATAGAGATTGATGAAGAGGAGGAGATAGAGATTGATGAATAGGATGAGGAGGAGATAGAGATTGATGAAGAGGAAGAGGAGGAGATAGAGATTGATGAATAGGAAGAGGAGAAGGTGGTAGTGGTGATGGTGGAGATGTAGGAGATGTAGGAGGAGGAAGAGGTGGAGATGGAAAAGGAAGAGGAGGTGGATATGGAGCAGGAGGAGGAGGAGGAAGAGGTGGAGATGGAGGAAGAGGAGATGGAGGAGGAGGAAGAGGTGGAGATGGTGGAGGAGGATGTAGGAGGATGTAGGAGGAGGAAGAGGTGGAGATGGTAGAGGAAGAGGAGGTGGATATGGAGCAGGAGGAAGAGATGAAGCAGGAGGAGGAGGAGGAGGACGAAGAGGTGGAGATGGAGGAGGAGGAGAAAGAGGAGATGGAGGAGGAGGAAGAGGTGGAGATGGTGGAGGAGGATGTAGGAGGAGGAAGAGGTGGAGATGGAGCAGGAGGAGGAGGAGGAAGAGATGGAGGAGGAGGAAGAGGTAGAGATGGAGGAGGAGGAGACTTAAACTGCTGTTCTTAAACGGATCACTGTGCACTGGCAGTGTGGACTGAAATTCTGAGAAAAACATTCAATTTCATGTCATTGATGATGTTTGTGTATTTGCCGAATATATCTCCTGCTGCTACTGTTGATACATATCTACAACAATTGTGCTGTTGCTGCTGCTGCTGCTTCTTCTTCTGCTGCTGCTGCTACTCTAATATATTGCATGCCATACTCTGTACAGGCTCCCCGAGACCAACCACGCCCCCTACTCAGAACTTCGGTGTGGCCCTGGGAATGAACCAGACGGTGGAGATCAACATCACGGCCTTTCCTCGTGACCTGACCTTCAGCCTGCACCTGAACAACGCTGCTGTCAGGCCACAGCCCTTACTGAAGACACAACTGCTGCCGGAACCCTGGAAGATGACGGTTTCCTTCAACATCACCGTTAGCAACCAGAATGACTATGGAATGTATGAAGCCAGATTCGGGAATGCACACGGTGCCATGAATGCCTCCATCTATGTAAGAGCGGAAGGTAGGTTGATGTGATTTCTTCAAAAGTATTCATTTACCAAATGTGGCTGTAATGGTTATCAATGTGAACCAGTCTTTGTGTGTGATTGCAAACTTTCTGTTACAGATAATCTTTTGTCTTCTTTCAGTCTTTAGAGGTGAGAAAGGGATAGCATGAAAACTGTACAGACAGCGTAAGATTTCACTTGTATTTGTCGTTCAAAAACCATTTGGGACATGAAGAATACTTGTCTAGCTTGATCATAACAAAAGTATTTGATGCATTTGTATGTTTCTGTTTCAGTATCAATGATCTTAAAATGAATAGACACTACACCAACTTTCAGAATCCTGAAGTGTAATGCACTCACTGCATGTGCATCGAGGATGAAAACCACTTTTGTTGAGTTGCCCTTTGTATGATGATATAAGGAGAAAATATCGCTATAGCCACCTAGATAAATATAACCAAAGTATGTCCATTTACCGGAAGGAGTCAATTAAAAAAATGACGAGGGATGTAGCTATGTTTATCTACTATGCTCACAAACATAGAGAGAGGTTCATGTTAACTCATTGCTTACGCAGGGATAGCATTAGGAACTTTACCTGTGTACGCAGTGTTTTTGCAAGTTTTCAAAAAATCACACAAAGTCCAAATTTAGAATAACTGTGTAATGGTTGGTACCACAAGAAAGATAATCATTTGCACTTTCTAGCTGAAGTGCTGGATAGTTACAATATGCAGTAAGAAAATTGGGGAAATTTGTTTTTTTAACACCAGGTACATGCAATTTTGATTTTCTTTTTTTTTAACACCTAATGTATTGTAATAATAGTCAAGAGATAAATTTTGCACAACAGTTCTAAAATCAGTATTTCCACATCAAACTATAATGATGAATGATTGACTACAGGATAAAAAAAATGCTTGAAAATGATTTTTTTCAGCAAGTCAGAGAGGGGAAATCAGAAAATATACACTTACTCACTGCAATCTGTCTCTGTTTGAATAGAAGAAAAGTCTCAAATGACCTGAGAGAAAGAAGGCGCCCTACTCAGCATAGTCCTCTTTTGTGTGGTACAGTTCATTGGAGGAGTACAGAAGGTTTTCGGCATCCTCTGCATCCGAATCGATGTCTGTGTCTGCTGTAAAAATCGTTTCTATCTCTTCCTCTCTTTCTGACGCGACGGCGACGAAGTCAATTCGTTTTCGCTTTCAGCCACGAAATCAATTCGTCTTCGTAATCAGCCACCGCTTCATTCTCGTTGACTGGGACTATTTCCGCATCAGAATCATAAAGATCTTCTTCAGAAGTCCAATATCCACCTAGATCTTCAATATCAGACCCTTCTTCCATCCACACTTCTAATACTTCGTCATTTTCATCACCGATCGATCACCTTTCGACAACGCGACGCCATGTTGACAAGCGCATAAACCCGACGTAGGGTGAGCGTAGCTTCTACTACATCTAGCTTTCTCATGGGGACTATACTAAAGAAAAGGTAACTCCAGCGAACACACACTGGACAGAGAATAAAGAGCTGTACGATTTACTTCCCTTGAAACAGACACGGAGATAGGAAAAATTCATTACGGCAACCGCAACACGTACTTGCGCTACGTAGCCAACGGGTGTTGGCGTTATCGCAACACGTCCTTGCGCTGCGTAAGCAATGGGTTAAACAAAGGTTCATCAACCACGACAGTTGACTAGTTGTCCATCTCTCATATATCTGTGAGTGGCAGGCAGCCTGAACTATAAAGTGCCAATGTCAAAGTCTCTCTTTCTCTCTCACCCATTCCTCTTTTTTTCTATGTATATGTGTGTGGTAAACCACAAGTCCTGTATGGGCTGCCAGCCTGACAATAAACCAGTTCAGTTCAGTTCAGTTCAGGTCAGTTCCCACCCACTCCCCATCCCCATCTACTCCCCGTCCCCATCCACTCCCCACCCACTCCCCCCATCCAACCCACTCCCCATCCCCACCCACTCCCCATTCCCACTTCCCTTTGTCATTTAATGCTTGCCTTCTTCCTTCTCACCGGGCAGAATTCAAGCATCTTCGCAACCGCACCTGGCCTCTCCATCTGCTTGCATCAATATGCTCTTGCACTCCCCCCACCCCCACTACCCCCATCCCCATTCCCCCCACCCCCTCTCGACCTCAAACGCTCAAGCCCACTGGAGACTTGTGGTAACTGTCAGTGCACAAGACAGCTCAAGTCATGGGCAGAAACAAGTCCCTCATTCATAAAGTTCGTGCTTTGACTGAGATGAATCAAACCCCTGATATTGCTCAGATATAGTTTACATGTAGTGGGTGGGTTGAGTCTGCCAAAATTGAGAGTGCTGAGACAGCCTCCATGTCGAAGTTCGTCAATCTTGGGGAGTGGCTTTCTTGTATTTTTGCTGCACACTTGATGATTCTGTTGATCCATTTCTTTTTCTTGGCAGTCAAGTTTCCAATGATGTGTTTGTGTGAAATGTTTCCATGCAGAAAAAGATGGTAAACTGTTCATCAGACCAGTAGAATAGTTCAAGGATAGTCTTTTCCACTCAGAAGTATTCTAATGCTGTAGGGAAATAAAGTCTTTTTGTGTTTTCTTCTGACATGTAAAGATGTTTTCTGCCACTTTAGCTGATTGTCAAGTGCAACTGCAAGATATCTATATGATGCTACTTCTTCAAATAAGTCATCCTTGATGGTTGGGGAAGGTTGGAGTGGTCGAGTTTTTCCTGAAGTCGATGAACATTTTCTCTGTCTTCTTTGGATTCAATTCCAGGTAGTTTGTATCACACCAGGAGATGAGGTTATTTTCTTCCTGGATATTAGCAAAAGCATTGTCCTTGTTGATATGGTCTACCAGGGTCTTGTCATCAGCATACTTAAAAGGTTTATCAGTCTGATGTATAGAGACAAAAAAGTGTCTGGGAGAGAACAGTGTTGGTGGAGACAGTTTTCAGAGAAGTGGTTTCCAATGTGAACATGCCAAGTTTCATTTGTGAGAAAACTGCAGATCAACCTAATGACAAAGGTGTTCACGTCCACGGCTCTCAGTTTCTCAATCATCTTCAGCGACTGGATGGTGTTAAAGGCACTTGAAAATTCAAGGAAGAAAATTCAAGGAAGAGAATTCAAGGAAGAGAATTCAAGGAAGAGAATTCGGACTGATGTTCCAGGGAACTGCATCTTCAGTGCTCCTGATGTTTTGTCGGTGTGCAAACTAGTGGGGATCAGCAAGCTGGGAGGTGTTTTGGAGAAGTTGCAGAACCAGCTGTTCAAACGACTTTATCATGAGTGATGTTAGTGTTACTGGTCAGTAGCCATTCATTCAAGGTCACTGTGTCTATTTCTGCATATATAGAATGCTGGAAGCGTCCGGTGCCCTTTGATATATAATGGTAAAGATAGGAGCAAGTTGATCCCAATATTCACATAAAATTCTTCCACTGATGTTGTCAGGGCCACTAGCTTTCTGAGAATTCATTTCATGCACGAATCCTCTACATAAGGCTCACCTGAGTAACATTGTCAAAGTCTTCATCCCCCAGGTCAGTGCGCTTGGCGAAGGCAAACTTGAAGGCTTCCACAATGCGATGGTAGCTTAGAGCAGCATCTTTCTTCAAGTCCTCACTTGTAAAACCATAGCCTGTGAGCATTCCCACAGGTCAAGACTGCCAAGTGCAATTAGACAGCAAACAGATGCCTAAATCCATAAGTAAGTTTTGATACATGAAGGAGAAACATTCTCACATAATGATATATCTATGGTTATGAGGATGGTTTTTCAACTGATGTTTCTATAGACCCATTGAAATTTCATGCTACCAAGCAAAATATTGTAGGGACAAAGGATTCTTTATCACACTTGCCTAATAGCAATGTGGAATACATGTGTACTATAAAATGTTGTACAAGTTAACTTTAGCCTGGAAAGTGGAAAATTCTGACATGCAATTAAAAATTATGTGAAGAAGCAGGGAGAGAGTGTGTATGTCAACTACTTCACAGACTGCGAGCAAGTTAACCAAATATGTGTATGGAGCTGAGTACTTTCTTCTGTGGCAAAGATTCAGAGTTGAGGATTTAAGATTTTATCACTGTTTTGGAAGTTTGTGTGCATCTGTGGACTTTTCATTTGTGAAGTTTGGCCTCATCAATGAATGCAGTCTGAACTCTGAAAGATTTTGGTATGAATTCTCAACTTTCCACGTGAAATCTGGGAAGACCCCACATGCAACCAATGACAGTGGGAAGATTTAGAAGAAAAGGATGAAAATCTAGGCAATAATTTGATCCACAGATTTGTCCAATAATGCTCATGGAAATTGTGGAGGTTCTGTGGTGAATTCCGTCAAGTTTCTTGCATGTGCTGGATGCTGAGTACTAGAATAGGCTTAGGATAGAGCCAGCCTGAATGAGTGTCCATTTTCTATAGATTTGGCATGAAGCACAGGTAGAGAACCATAGCAATATACATTGCATAAGGGTGTGCTGAGCTACATCTCAGTCTTGGCAATGCCCATTTCTAATAAAATTGCCCGAGATGAGGGACAAAGAGAGCAAGAGGAAGAAACAGAGCAAGGAAAAAACAGGAGGGACAAAATAGAATGAACAGTTTGTCAAGCACTCAGAGTATGTTATCATTTTATGCTTTCTTGCATGGAGAGGCAGGTTGTCTTGACAAAAGACATGGCAAGTTCAGTTGAATGATTCTTGCAAGGGTTTCAGTGTTCATCTTTCACCATGGAGACATGAACATTTGGAGATGCCTTTCAATATGAGGAATAGTACACAAAACAACAATTTTCATCAAGTTCTTCCAGGAGAACCTCAGATTACTCTGTGGTAACACTGTTTTTCATTATTTCTGTGTTTGTCATCACTTTCATTTAGCATGGACTCTTGCAGTGAATGTGTATCTTGGGATTTATCAGGAATTGCCAAATATTTGAGGAAGCTTTAAGGCCCAGGCCTAGGGGTTTCCACTTTTGTTCGAACAGCCTCCAAGAAGAGTACTGAAGTGAGGGAAGAATGCAGTATCCACATGTCACCAAGTACATGTGCTGCCCGTCTGCCTGATGTTTGTTCAATCACGATTCAAATGACCCATTGAATTTTCTTCAAATGCAGACTTGCACTTTGCAAAGTGGTTGTAAGAAAAACGCATAAGGCCAAGCCAGAAGGAGTCCTACCATCAAGCACGTTGAGGATGAAGGAAAGCACCGCTCCGCTGGAAGGAGGAGGAGGTGAAAACACCCGCAGCCCACTCTGCAGGGTCACTTCCAGCGATGCTTTCAGCAGAGCTTGGTAGGAAAGCAGGTCCTCACGGGTGATGATGGAGCCTGCAGCGAAAAGAGCTACAGTGGGAACAAGTTTGCACTATTAATGATCAGCCATATTTGGTGGTCCATGGACCACAGTTCAATCTCATTCACAATGTGCCTGTTTCAGGCACACTTCATCAGAACTTGTGGCCTGCCTACTGTCTGTTTATTCTAAGTACCTCTCACCCAGTGTATTCAAGCTCATATTGTAGAGTTGCGCCGCTGATTTTATTTTAGAAAGCTAATGATTCTAAGGACAGACCCATTTGAATGTAAAAATTGCCCTACGTAGATCCAGCATTTAGAGCCCTCCAAATGTCCTCTTTTGGGAGACAATTTTTTAATGTAAAGACAAGGAACAAAGCCATGGCACCAGAAAATTGAAAATCGGTGTGGATATTTTGCTATTACTTCCCACAGAGTGATGATGTCATTTGTAAAAAGTAATGGGCACTTTAAGTTGTACTTGCTTGATGCAATGGCAGCAACTAGAAGAGTTTGTCTCAAGTTTTCCTATTTTTACCAATGTGCAGTCTGTTGTTTATGGTCTAAGAGATGTACTTGCTGGAATGAACTCTTGCTTTTGAATATCTTTTGTACTCATCCCTTTGTATTGGACTAATGGTCCACACAAAACAAACTTCTGTTTAGTTCTCTGCATGAGTGCTTTTACGGATATGTGTGGGTTTTGGATTTTCATGGTATATCTGGTGTGTGTCAAATGATTGTTGTACTATCAGTGTTGTGCTCTGGTGTTTTGTTCTGCTCTAAAGTTTTTAGAGTAATTTGCAGCGCATGTTGTTGGCTGTTTGATTTTGAAGTCTTCTGTCATCTAGTAGGTCAGTGCTTACTGATTTGGAGGCTAGGTCAGTCTGTCGAGTTTTTCTCTCAGTGCCCTGTTCTTGGGTAAAGCTGTTCACGTGATATCATGTCGGTGTTAGGTCTTGCTTGGGAAGACCTGAGCAATTTATTTGCTGTTTAATGTCTCCTGTTGTTGGAGACATGTTTTGGAGTGGTCTTGTTAATGCTCCTGTGGGTGCATGTTGTCGCCAGTCTAGATTAGACCTGAGCCTGGAGCCCTCCTAAAATGAAGTCCATCTTCCATCTCATTCTGGGTCTTTTCTGGGTCTGGGAGGTAGGGGTCTACCTCTTGGCTTGTTGCTGTGCATTTTGGGCCTCTGGCAATGTCTTGTCTATACTCTCGTTGTGTGCAAGAAGCAAGAAAGTAATTCATGTGTGCTATGGTTTGTTAATCTTTTAGCAGGCCACTAAGAGTTCTATAGTTTACCTGACCTTTGTATATTTGAAATCTCAATACACTTTGGATGAGAATGACATCACAGATGACATCAGGAGGGAGAAGGAGAAGGGAGGGAGGAAAATGGAGTTTGGAGAGAAGTGGTGGAGGATACACTGGAGGTGAGGGGTCTCAACTGCAGGGTTGGACTGAATTGAACACCCTGGCCGAGTTTGATGTTGACAGGGACTGAGGATGCTATTTCTTGGAGTGATTGGCAGAACGCCAATATGATTGTTGCTGTCCAATACCGAACTCAATAGTTCTGAGCCAACAAGTAATGGTGCGTTGCCTGACAGCAACAAGTTGACAGAGGATTTCAAAAACGTCTTAGTGAAGAAAGGAACAGAGAAAAGAAGAAAGATGAATCGCTGGAAAAGAAGACATGGCATTCAAATGATTAAGAGAAAAATGGGTGAAATTCTTCCTGGCCAGTCACTGTCCATGCACATTTTCGGGCTGCCCTGAAGAAAGCAGCGCCTGATGGCATCAATGTTGACTTCCATAACATGGGGGAGGAGTTCACCAGCAAGGTGTTTCCCCATATGAAGCAGTTTGGCCGCTCCATCTCCCCCTACAACGTCAAGAAACTCTCCCTCTTTCCCTTGAATAGACTTGTCTCTCCCTCTGCAGAACAAAACTCTCAGGTTAGTTGGGCTGGCTGCCACCTGTGGCATTGTCCTAGACAGGGTTATAATGGTTTTTGTTCACACATCTGTTTCTATGTTATTGTTAATGTTATGGTACGTTCTTTAGCACTACTTGTAGAAGCCAGCCATTGCCTCAAATAACAATAGTCATTAGAGAATCAGCCATGCCTTATGAAATGAGAATGAGTGACCTTGACAAAACTTCTTAACATTGATTAGTACTTCTGTTTTTGTAAATCGGGGACTGACTACGTCATACAGTTTGACAACGTCATATTGCGTGATAGACAACGTGATGATGAGATGTGAAAATTCCTCAAGAGAGCAGACGGTTCGAATTTCTTGGGAGAGGAAGGATGGAGTTTGGTTTTGGAGAGGGAGAGAGGTGAACGTGGGATGCCGATGCGGGGTGATCGATGCTGCATGCAGAAACACCGCGTGCCAGCTGATAGCCTCGTCTCCCGTCTTCCTGACGGGACAGTAATCCTACTCGATCAGCACTACCATGACAGTCCGTGTATTTGAAGTCTGTAAATTCCACTGCCATGCTGTTGAAGATCCACTCTCCACTGTGCTCTGTGTCTCAACACGTTCAGATCCCGCTGCATCCTTCACATCTCTATGTTGGAAACGTGTCCAGACATATTCGAAGCATTTCTAAACCGATGAACACCAACCGCCTACGTCAACGGTCCGGACCCCTTCAGATCAAGGCCCACTCCTGGTATCATCGCCAGGTCGGCCGTTAAACAACAGACGCCAACGTCGATGGTTCGGATCCCTTCAGCAATCATGAACTCTCCCGTATCAAAGAAAGATAAGTCAAGTATTTTTTGTTATAGATTGGCTGGCTAAACATAAGATAAGTAATTAATTAGAAAATCTGTACACCACTTATAAATTTGTAAAGTCAGTTGAATTGAGAAACGTTTTTCCTCATTTGTCTCTGTTGTTTTCAGTTCATTCATAACAACAGTGGAGATGAACTTTGTTACAGTACCATGGTATCATAATCCCCTAGACAACAATATGAGCCAAACTAAATAAGAGGACTGGTATTGTAACATTATCATAATTAAATGTTTGTCCATATTTATTTCCCTGACTCTGTCACGACTTCTGTGCCGTCTTGTCTGATGATGTGGAGTGGTTGGTGTTTGCGTGTTGTGGGGCAGGCTGCAGTTGAAGGCCTGCATAGAAGGCCTGTAAAGTTTTAACACTTGCTGTTGGTTTTAACATTTGCATCACATAACCAAAAGTAAGTTTTGATTTTTGTGTGTGTGCTGATGCAGGCATTTGCATCAAACTCTATGAAGTGCAGGCCTCCAAAGAAGTCCATGTGCATCCCATCATCTTCAGCACACTGCATGATATCTGCAGATTTCCTATTGAGTCTGTATACACTAAATGCAGCCTCGACCATGTCCTGCAGTTCTCACCATTTTCTTTTAAGTCATCCAGGATGTCCTGAGTGAGGGTGCCATTGTAGAATGCTGAGGCCCCTTCCTCTGCAATGGTTGTCAGTGTGGCTGCAAGGCGAGGGCGTGTCATGATTTCTGCCTCTCTGTACAGCTCTCCAGTCTCAGGGTTTACAAACACTGCCCTAGAACACAAAAACAGGCAGTGAACAATACATAATACATTTGTTACAGTGAGGAAGAAGAGTACTTGCACAATTATTTTCCTATTCCATGCCATTTCATTTATTATTTTCCATGTTGTAAATTTAGCTGAGATTGAATCTTTAAATTTGTTATTATTAAAGCACCATACAAATCTTGACAACTAGTAAAGCCCTAAAGACATGCTCAATGCATGTGACACATATGTAAGTGTCCGGAAGAAATGTACAACGATTGGAAATCAAATGGCAACAACAGGGAGTAATCATTTCCCAGGTTCTAAAAAAGCTAAGGAAAAACCACTGCTATTGTCTATCAGCTGAAGATGATCAAAGCACAGAAAAGACAGAAAACTGCAACCACCAAAAGCCTATGCTACAGGACCTGCACAGATGCACAGTTACAGCTATAGGGAGCAGGACAGTTCCTGCTACAAAAGCTGCACAGCTGGACAGCTACAGCTACAGAAGCTGCACAGCTGGACAGCTACAGCTACACAAGCTGGACAGCTGGACAGCTACAGCTACAGGAGCTGCACAGCTGCACAGTTACAGCTACAGGAGCTACACAGCTGGACAGCTACAGCTACAGGCACTGCACAGTTACAGCTACAGGAGCTGCACAGTTGGGCAGTTACAGCTATAGGGAGCAGGACAGTTCCTGGTACAAAAGCTGCACAGCTGCACAGTTTCAGCTACAGGAGCTGCACAGCTGGACAGTTACAGCTACAGAAGCTGCACAGCTGCACAGTTACAGCTACAGGAGCTGCGCAGCTGGACAGTTACAGCTACAGGAGCTGCACAGTTACAGCTACAGGAGCTGCACAGCTAGACAGTTACAGCTACAGGAGCTGCACAGCTGCACAGTTACAGCTACAGGAGCTGCACAGCTGGACAGTTACAGCTACAGGAGCTGCACAGCTGGACAGCTTCAGCTACAGGAGCTGCACAGCTGGACAGTTACAGCTACAGGAGCTACACAGCTGGACAGTTACAGCTACAGGAGCTGCACAGTTGCACAGTTACAGCTACAGGAGCTGCACAGCTGGACAGCTACAGCAACAGGAGCTGCACGGCTGGACAATTACAGCTACAGGAGCTGCACAGCTGGACAGCTACAGCTACAAGAGCTGCACAGCTGGACAGTTACAGCTACAGGAGCTGCACAGCTACAGCTACAGGAGCTGTGCAGCTGGACAGCTACAGCTACAGGAGCTGCACAGCTGGACAGCTACAGCTACAGGAGCTGCACAGCTACAGCTACAGGAGCTGGACAGCTGGACAGTTACAGCTACAGGAGCTGCACAGCTGCACAGTTACAGCTACAGGAGCTACACAGCTGCACAGTTACAGCTACAGGAGTTGGACAGTTACAGCTATAGGAGCTGCGCAGCTAGACAATAACAGCTACAGGAGCTGCACAGCTGGA
>JAWQFJ010000617.1:43198-64950 GCA_034096865.1 Theodoxus fluviatilis
TGTGCGTTTGAGTGTGTGCTATGCGTGTGCGCCAAGCGGGCCGCACATCGCACCACAATGCCGTATATGTCTGCATGTGCTGTCTTGTGTCAAATGTTATCGTGCGCGGAATGTGTGCTATAGTCGCCTGCCGCTGCATGTTTGTAACTAACGTTTGTATAAGTAGAACTCGTGCATAGCCCTTTTGAGTTCCGCACTATTTTTTTTCGGCGCATTGATCGTTCCTTTTGTTGTCCTCCATCAGCTGTTTACCACGCTTGAGCGTAGTCCACCCCATTTGCAAGGCTGCAATGCATGCTTGTGCTGTCACTGCTACCTTATGATTCTCACCGACGTCGACCAGTCGCAGTGACAAGCATCTTCTTATCTGACTTGTATATACCATCTACTTACAACACTCAACAAGAAAACCCCCTTCTTTCCTATCTGCAGCGCCGCTCCTCCTGCTGTGCAAGCTATAGCGTCCTGTACTGCACTGTTGTGTACAGTAGTGTGGTGTGCAGTGCTGTAGCGTCCTGTACTGCACTGTTGTGTACAGTAGTGTGTGTGCAGTGCTGTAGCGTCCTGTACTGCACTGTTGTGTACAGTAGTGTGGTGTGCAGTGCTGTAGCGTCCTGTACTGCACTGTTGTGTACAGTAGTGTGGTGTGCAGTGCTGTAGCGTCCTGTACTGCACTGTTGTGTACAGTAGTGTGGTGTGCAGTGCTGTAGCGTCCTGTACTGCACTGTTGTGTACAGTAGTGTGGTGTGCAGTGCTGTAGCGTCCTGTACTGCACTGTTGTGTACAGTAGTGTGGTGTGCAGTGCTGTAGCGTCCTGTACTGCACTGTTGTGTACAGTAGTGTGGTGTGCAGTGCTGTAGCGTCCTGTACTGCACTGTTGTGTACAGTAGTGTGGTGTGCAGTGCTGTAGCGTCCTGTACTGCACTGTTGTGTACAGTAGTGTGGTGTGCAGTGCTGTAGCGTCCTGTACTGCACTGTTGTGTACAGTAGTGTGGTGTGCAGTGCTGTAGCGTCCTGTACTGCACTGTTGTGTACAGTAGTGTGGTGTGCAGTGCTGTAGCGTCCTGTACTGCACTGTTGTGTACAGTAGTGTGGTGTGCAGTGCTGTAGCGTCCTGTACTGCACTGTTGTGTACAGTAGTGTGGTGTGCAGTGCTGTAGCGTCCTGTACTGCACTGTTGTGTACAGTAGTGTGGTGTGCAGTGCTGTAGCGTCCTGTACTGCACTGTTGTGTACAGTAGTGTGGTGTGCAGTGCTGTAGCGTCCTGTACTGCACTGTTGTGTACAGTAGTGTGGTGTGCAGTGCTGTAGCGTCCTGTACTGCACTGTTGTGTACAGTAGTGTGGTGTGCAGTGCTGTAGCGTCCTGTACTGCACTGTTGTGTACAGTAGTGTGGTGTGCAGTGCTGTAGCGTCCTGTACTGCACTGTTGTGTACAGTAGTGTGGTGTGCAGTGCTGTAGCGTCCTGTACTGCACTGTTGTGTACAGTAGTGTGGTGTGCAGTGCTGTAGCGTCCTGTACTGCACTGTTGTGTACAGTAGTGTGGTGTGCAGTGCTGTAGCGTCCTGTACTGCACTGTTGTGTACAGTAGTGTGGTGTGCAGTGCTGTAGCGTCCTGTACTGCACTGTTGTGTACAGTAGTGTGGTGTGCAGTGCTGTAGCGTCCTGTACTGCACTGTTGTGTACAGTAGTGTGGTGTGCAGTGCTGTAGCGTCCTGTACTGCACTGTTGTGTACAGTAGTGTGGTGTGCAGTGCTGTAGCGTCCTGTACTGCACTGTTGTGTACAGTAGTGTGGTGTGCAGTGCTGTAGCGTCCTGTACTGCACTGTTGTGTACAGTAGTGTGGTGTGCAGTGCTGTAGCGTCCTGTACTGCACTGTTGTGTACAGTAGTGTGGTGTGCAGTGCTGTAGCGTCCTGTACTGCACTGTTGTGTACAGTAGTGTGGTGTGCAGTGCTGTAGCGTCCTGTACTGCACTGTTGTGTACAGTAGTGTGGTGTGCAGTGCTGTAGCGTCCTGTACTGCACTGTTGTGTACAGTAGTGTGGTGTGCAGTGCTGTAGCGTCCTGTACTGCACTGTTGTGTACAGTAGTGTGGTGTGCAGTGCTGTAGCGTCCTGTACTGCACTGTTGTGTACAGTAGTGTGGTGTGCAGTGCTGTAGCGTCCTGTACTGCACTGTTGTGTACAGTAGTGTGGTGTGCAGTGCTGTAGCGTCCTGTACTGCACTGTTGTGTACAGTAGTGTGGTGTGCAGTGCTGTAGCGTCCTGTACTGCACTGTTGTGTACAGTAGTGTGGTGTGCAGTGCTGTAGCGTCCTGTACTGCACTGTTGTGAAAGTAGTGTGGTGTGCAGTGCTGTAGCGTCCTGTACTGCACTGTTGTGTACAGTAGTGTGGTGTGCAGTGCTGTAGCGTCCTGTACTGCACTGTTGTGTACAGTAGTGTGGTGTGCAGTGCTGTAGCGTCCTGTACTGCACTGTTGTGTATAGTAGTGTGGTGTGCAGTGCTGTAGCGTCCTGTACTGCACTGTTGTGTACAGTAGTGTGGTGTGCAGTGCTGTAGCGTCCTGTACTGCACTGTTGTGTACAGTAGTGTGGTGTGCAGTGCTGTAGCGTCCTGTACTGCACTGTTGTGTACAGTAGTGTGGTGTGCAGTGCTGTAGCGTCCTGTACTGCACTGTTGTGTACAGTAGTGTGGTGTGCAGTGCTGTAGCGTCCTGTACTGCACTGTTGTGTACAGTAGTGTGGTGTGCAGTGCTGTAGCGTCCTGTACTGCACTGTTGTGTACAGTAGTGTGGTGTGCAGTGCTGTAGCGTCCTGTACTGCACTGTTGTGTACAGTAGTGTGGTGTGCAGTGCTGTAGCGTCCTGTACTGCACTGTTGTGTACAGTAGTGTGGTGTGCAGTGCTGTAGCGTCCTGTACTGCACTGTTGTGTACAGTAGTGTGGTGTGCAGTGCTGTAGCGTCCTGTACTGCACTGTTGTGTACAGTAGTGTGGTGTGCAGTGCTGTGTAGCGTCCTGTACTGCACTGTTGTGTACAGTAGTGTGGTGTGCAGTGCTGTAGCGTCCTGTACTGCACTGTTGTGTACAGTAGTGTGGTGTGCAGTGCTGTAGCGTCCTGTACTGCACTGTTGTGTACAGTAGTGTGGTGTGCAGTGCTGTAGCGTCCTGTACTGCACTGTTGTGTACAGTAGTGTGGTGTGCAGTGCTGTAGCGTCCTGTACTGCACTGTTGTGTACAGTAGTGTGGTGTGCAGTGCTGTAGCGTCCTGTACTGCACTGTTGTGTACAGTAGTGTGGTGTGCAGTGCTGTAGCGTCCTGTACTGCACTGTTGTGTACAGTAGTGTGGTGTGCAGTGCTGTAGCGTCCTGTACTGCACTGTTGTGTACAGTAGTGTGGTGTGCAGTGCTGTAGCGTCCTGTACTGCACTGTTGTGTGTAGTGTGGTGTGCAATGCTGTAGCGTCCTGTACTGCACTGTTGTGTATAGTGTGGTGTGCAGTGCTGTTGCGTCCTGTACTGCACTGTTGTGTGTAGTGTGGTGTGCAATGCTGTAGCATCCTGTACTGCACTGTTGTGTGTAGTGTGGTGTGTAATGCTGTTGCGTCCTGTACTGCACTGTTGTGTACAGTAGTGTGGTGTGCAGTGCTGTAGCGTCCTGTACTGCACTGTTGTGTATAGTGCGGTGTGCAATGCTGTAGCGTCCTGTACTGCACTGTTGTGTACAGTAGTGTGGTGTGCAGTGCTGCAGCGTCCTGTACTGCACTGTTGCGTGTAGTGTGGTGTGCAATGCTGTAGCGTCCTGTACTGCACTGTTGTGTGTAGTGTGGTGTGCAGTGCTGTTGCGTCCTGTACTGCACTGTTGTGTATAGTGTGATGTGCAGTTCTGTTGCGTCCTGTACTGCACTGTTGTGTGTAGTGTGGTGTGCAGTGTTGTTGCGTCCTGTACTGCACTGTTGTGTACAGTAGTGCGGTGTGCAATGTTGTAGCGTCCTGTACTGCACTGTTGTGTATAGTGTAATGTGCAGTGCTGTTGCGTCCTGTACTGCATTGTTTTGTGTAGTGTGGTGTGCAATGCTGTAGCATCCTGTACTGCACTGTTGTGTAAAGTAGTGTGGTGTGCAGTGATGTAGCGTTCTATTCTGCACTGGTGTTTACAGTAGTGTGGTGTGCAGTGCTGTAGCGTCCTGTTCTGCACTGTTGTGTACAGTAGTGTGGTGTGCAATGATGTAGCGTCCTATGCTGCACTGTTGTGTACAGTAGTGTGGTGTGCAGTGCTGTAGCGTCCTGTACTGCACTGTTGTGTACAGTAGTGTGGTGTGCAGTGCTGTAGCGTCCTGTTGTGTACAATAGTGTGGTGTGCAGTGTGGAGTGCTGTAGCTCTGTTGTGTACAGTAGTGTGGTGTGCAGTGCTGTAGCGTCCTGTACTGCACTGTTGTGTACAGTAGTGTGGTCTGCATTGCTGTAGCGTCCTGTACTGCACTGTTGTGTACAGTAGTGTGGCGTGCAGTACTGTAGCATCCTGTACTGCACTTTTGTGTATAGTAGTGAGCTTTGCAGTGTTGTATCGTGCTGTGCTACACTGTTGTGTACAGTAGTGTGCTGTGCCGTGCTGTATCGTCCTGTACTGCTCTGTTGTGTACAGTAGTGTGGTGTGAAGTGCTGTAGCGTCCTGTACTGCACTGTTGTGTACAGTAGTGTGGTGTGCAGTGCTGTAGCGTCCTATATTGCACTGTTGTGTGTAGTGTAGTGTGCAATGCTGTAGCGTCCTGTACTGCACTGTTTTGTACAGTAGTTTGGCATGCAGCATTGTAGTGTCCTGTACTGCACTATTGTGTACAGTAGTGTGGTGTGCAGTGCTGTAGCGTCCTGTACTCCACTGTTGTGTACAGTAGTGTGGTGTGCAGTGCTGTAGCGTCCTGTACTGCACTGTTTTGTACAGTAGTGTGGTGTGCAGTGCTGTAGCGTCCTTTACTGCACTGTTGTGTGTAGTGCGGTGTGCAATGCTGTAGCGTCCTGTACTGCACTGTTGTGTACAGTAGTGTGGTGTGCAGTGCTGTAGCGTCCTGTACTGCACTGTTGTGTATAGTGTGGTGTGCAGTGCTGTAGCGTCCTGTACTGCACTGTTGTGTACAGTAGTGTGGTGTGCAGTGCTGTAGCGTCCTGTACTGCACTGTTGTGTGTAGTGTGGTGTGCAGTGCTGTAGCGTCCTGTACTGCACTGTTGTGTAGTAGTGTGGTGTGCAGTGCTGTAGCGTCCTGTACTGCACTGTTGTGTACAGTAGTGTGGTGTGCAGTGCTGTAGCGTCCTGTACTGCACTGTTGTGTACAGTAGTGTGGTGTGCAGTGCTGTAGCGTCCTGTACTGCACTGTTGTGTAGTAGTGTGGTGTGCAATGCTGTAGCGTCCTGTACTGCACTGTTGTGTATAGTGTGGTGTGCAGTGCTGTAGCGTCCTGTACTGCACTGTTGTGTGTAGTGTGGTGTGCAATGCTGTAGCGTCCTGTACTGCACTGTTGTGTACAGTAGTGTGGTGTGCAGTGCTGTAGCGTCCTGTACTGCACTGTTGTGTGTAGTGTGGTGTGCAATGCTGTAGCGTCCTGTACTGCACTGTTGTGTACAGTAGTGTGGTGTGCAGTGATGTAGCGTCCTATGCTGCACTGTTGTGTACAGTAGTGTGGTGTGCAGTGCTGTAGCGTCCTGTACTGCACTGTTGTGTACAGTAGTGTGGTGTGCAGTGCTGTTGCGTCCTGTACTGCACTGTTGTGTACAGTAGTGTGGTGTGCAGTGCTGTAGCGTCCTGTACTGCACTGTTGTGTACAGTAGTGTGGTGTGCAGTGCTGTAGCGTCCTGTACTGCACTGTTGTGTACAGTAGTGTGGTGTGCAGTGCTGTAGCGTCCTGTACTGCACTGTTGTGTACAGTAGTGTGGTGTGCAGTGCTGTAGCGTCCTGTACTGCACTGTTGTGTACAGTAGTGTGGTGTGCAGTGCTGTAGCGTCCTGTACTGCACTGTTGTGTACAGTAGTGTGGTGTGCAGTGCTGTAGCGTCCTGTACTGCACTGTTGTGTACAGTAGTGTGGTGTGCAGTGCTGTAGCGTCCTGTACTGCACTGTTGTGTACAGTAGTGTGGTGTGCAGTGCTGTAGCGTCCTGTACTGCACTGTTGTGTACAGTAGTGTGGTGTGCAGTGCTGTAGCGTCCTGTACTGCACTGTTGTGTACAGTAGTGTGGTGTGCAGTGCTGTAGCGTCCTGTACTGCACTGTTGTGTACAGTAGTGTGGTGTGCAGTGCTGTAGCGTCCTGTACTGCACTGTTGTGTACAGTAGTGTGGTGTGCAGTGCTGTAGCGTCCTGTACTGCACTGTTGTGTACAGTAGTGTGGTGTGCAGTGCTGTAGCGTCCTGTACTGCACTGTTGTGTACAGTAGTGTGGTGTGCAGTGCTGTAGCGTCCTGTACTGCACTGTTGTGTACAGTAGTGTGCTGTGCTGTGCTGTATCGTCCTTTACTGCTCTGTTGTGTACAGTAGTGTGATGTGCAGTGCTGTAGCGTTCTGTACTGCTCTGTTGTGTACAGTAGTGTGGTGTGCAGTGCTGTAGCGTCCTGTACTGCGCTGTTGTGTACAGTAGTGTGGTGTGCAGTGCTGTAGCGTCCTGTACTGCACTGTTGTGTACAGTAGTGTGGCGTGCAGTACTGTAGCGTCCTGTACTGCACTGTTGTGTATTGTAGTGTGCTTTGCAGTGCTGTATCGTGCTGTGCTACACTGTTGTGTACAGTAGTGTGGTGTGCAGTGCTGTAGCCTCCTGTACTGCACTGTTGTGTACAGTAGTGTGGTGTGCAGTAGTTTTGCGTCCTGTACTGCACTGTTGTGTACAGTAGTGTGGTGTGCAGTGCTGTAGCGTCCTGTACTGCACTGTTGTGTACAGTAGTGTGGTGTGCAGTGCTGTAGCGTCCTATACTGCACTGTTGTGTAAAGTAGTGTAGTGTGCAGTGCTGTAGCGTCCTCGACTGCACTGTTGTGTACAGAACTGTGGTGTGCAGTGCTGTAGCGTCCTGTACTGCATTGTTGTGTACAGTAGTGTGGTTTGCAGTGCTGTAGCGTCCTGTACTGCACTGTTGTGTACCGTAGTGTGATGTGCAGTGGTGTGGCGTCCTATACTGCACTGTTGTGTACAGTAGTGTGCTGTGCAGTGCTGTAGCGTCCTGTACTGCACTGTTGTGTACAGTAGTGTGGTGTTTCTGTGCTGTATCGTCATGTACTGCACTGTTGTGTACCGTAGAGTGGTGTGCAATGCTGTAGCGTCCTGTACTGCACTTTTGTGTACAGTAGTATGGTGTGCAGTGCTATAGCGTCCTGTACTGTACTGCACTGTTGTGTACTTTAGTGTGGTGTGCAGTGCTGTATCGTCCTGTACTGCACTGTTGTGTACACTAGTGTACTGTGCAATGCTGTAGCTTCCTGTACTGCACTGTTGTGTACAGTAGCGTACGGTGCAGAGCTGTATCGTCCTGCACTGCACTGTTGTGTACGGTAGTGTGGTGTGCAGTACTGTAGCGTCCTGTACTGCACTGTTGTGTACAGTAGTGTAGTGTGCAGTACTGTAGCGTCCTATATTGCACTGTTGTGTACAGTAGCGTACGGTGCAGTGCTGTAGCGTCCTGTACTGCACTGTTGTGTACAGTAGTGTAGTGTGCAGTGCTGTAGCGTCCTGTACTGCACTGTTGTGTACAGTAGTGTAGTGTGCAGTACTGTAGCGTCCTGTACTGCACTGTTGTGTACAGTAGCGTACGGTTCAGTGCTGTATCGTCCTGTAGTGCAATGCTGTTTACAGTAGTGTAATGTGCAGTGCTGTAGCGTCCTGTACTGCACTGTTGTGTACAGTAGTGTGGTGTGCAGTGCTGTAGTGTTCTATACTGCACTGCACTGTTGTGTAAAGTAGTGTGGTGTGTAGTGCTGTAGCGTCCTGTACTGCACTGTTGTGTCCAGTAGTGTAGTGTGCTGTGCTGTATCGTCCTATACTGCACTGTTGTGTACAGTAGTGTAGTGTGCAGTGCTGTATCGTCCTGTTCTGCACTGTTGTGTACAGTAGTGTAGTGCGCAGTGCTGTAGCTTCCTGTACTGCACTGTTGTGTACAGTAGCGTACGGTGCAGTACTGTATCGTCCTGCACTGCACTGTTGTGTACGGTAGTGTGGTGTGCAGTGCTGTTGCGTCCTGTACTGCACTGTTCTGTACAGTAGTGTGGTGTGCAGGGCTGTAGCGTCCTCTACTGCACTGTTTTGTACAGTAGTGTAGTGTGCAGTACTGTAGCGTCCTGTACTGCACTGTTGTGTAGTGTAGTGTGGTGTGCAGTGCTGTATCGTCCTGTACTGCACTGTTGTGTACAGTAGTGTAGTGTGCAGTACTGTAGCGTCCTGTACTGCACTGTTGTGTACAGTAGCGTACGGTGCAGTGCTGTAGCGTCCTGTACTGCACTGTTGTTTACAGTAGTGTAGTGTGCAGTGCTGTAGCGACCTGTACTGCACTGTTGTGTACAGTAGTGTAGTGTGCAGTGCTGCAGCGTCCTGTACTGCACTGTTGTGTACAGTAGTGTAGTGTGCAGTACTGTAGCGTCCTGTACTGCACTGTTGTGTACAGTAGCGTACGGTGCAATGCTGTATCGTCCTGTACTGCACTGCTGTTTACAGTAGTGTAATGTGCAGTGCTGTGGCGTCCTGTGCTGCACTGTTGTGTACAGTATTGTGGTGTGCAGTGCTGTAGCGTGCTGTACTGCACTGCACTGTTATGTAAAGTAGTGTGGTGTGCAGTGCTGTAGCGTCCTGTACTGCACTGTTGTGTACAGTAGTGTAGTGTGCAGTGCTGTAGCGTCCTGTACTGCACTGTTGTGTAGTGTAGTGTGGTGTGCAGTGCTGTATCGTCCTGTACTGCACTGTTGTGTACAGTAGTGTAGTGTGCAGTGCTGTAGCGTCCTGTACTGCACTGTTGTGTACAGTAGCGTACTGTGCAGTGCTGTAGCGTCCTGTACTGCACTGTTGTGTACAGTAGTGTAGTGTGCAGTGCTGTAGCGTCCTGTACTGCACTGTTGTGTACAGTAGTGTGGTGTGCAGTGCTGTAGCGTCCTGTACTGCACTGTTGTGTACAGTAGTGTAGTGTGCAGTACTGTAGCGTCCTGTACTGCACTGTTGTGTACAGTAGCGTACTGTGCAATGCTGTATCGTCCTGTACTGCACTGTTGTGTACAGTAGTGTGATGTGCAGTGCTGTGGCGTCCTGTACTGCACTGTTGTGTACAGTAGTGTGGTGTGCAGTGCTGTAGCGTCCTGTACTGCACTGTTGTGTACAGTAGTGTGGTGTGCAGTGCTGTAGCGTCCTGTACTGCACTGTTGTGTCCAATAGTGTAGTGTGCTGTGCTGTATTGTCCTATACTGCACTGTGCGTACAGTAGTGTGGTGTGCAGTGCTGTAGCGTCCTGTACTGCACTGTTGCGTACAGTAGTACGGTGTGCAGTGCTGTAGCGTCCTGTACTGCACTGTTGTGTGCAGTAGTGTAGTGTGCTGTGCTGTATCGTCCTATACTGCACGGTTGTGTACAGTAGTTTAGTGTGCAGTGCTGTATCGTCCTGTTCTGCACTGTTGTGTACAGTAGTGTAGTGTGCAGTGCTGTAGCGTCCTGTACTGCACTGTTGTGTACAGTAGTGTGGTGTGCAGTGCTGTAGCGTCCTATACTGCGCTGCACTGTTGTATGTACAGTAGTGTACTGTGCAGTGTTGTATCGTCCTGTACTGTACTGTTGTGTACAGTAGTGTGGTGTGCAGTGCGATAGCGTCGTGTACTGCACTGTTGTGTACAGTAGTGTGGTGTGCAGTGCTGTATCGTCCTGTACTGCACTGTGTGTGTACAGTAGTGTGGTGTGCAGTGCTGTATCGTCCTGTACTGCACTGTTGTGTACAGTAGTGTGGTGTGCAGTGCTGTAGCGTCCTGTACTGCACTGTTGTGTACAGTAGTGTAGTGTGCAGTGCTGTATTATCCTGTACTGCACTGTTGTGTACGGTAGTGTGGTGTGCAGTGCTGTATCGTCCTGTACTTCACTGTTGTGTAAAGTAGTGTGCAGTACTGTGGCGTCCTGTACTGCACTGTTGTGTACAGTAGTGTGGTGTCCAACACAGAGTTGAGGTGAGATGCTTTGCACTCAAGGTATTGTACAGTAGAAAGGGAGAGTATGTTACAGTACAACACTGAGCAGTGCATAAAAAATGCAGCACTGCATGAACCAAATCAGCACAGCATAAGGTCAGGCAGCGCAGCACAACAGTACAACATAGCACAGCTGCACACAATACTTTATTAAAACAACCGAACTAAGAATGGAAAACACGACACAAAAGTAATGAAAAAAGACTTCTATATATTCAGGATAAATCCCAAAGTGTTTTCTCGGCAAAGCAGACAGAAGACGTGCACCGTGCTGCAGCCAGCACTCCCAGCCACGACGCAGCACACGGGAACAGCACTGCAGTACACGGCACAACAGGCCACAGCAAAATACTGCTGCAGTTATAGATTCACGACTGCCTCTACATGTCGTATTTCATGTTTATCTTTATGTCAACGTTTACGACCGTCATGTGTCGGCTGTTTTGTCTGTTGGAGCTAGAATTACCTCCCATTGTTTTCTGGACGCCAGCATGGAAAGTTCCGCGCAGACCAGCGCATTTGTCATCTCTTGCATTCTGCAAGCGTCTTCGAACTGACTTCAACACACATCCATGAAGGCACTCTGTACAGGCACACGCATCCAGTCCCAATGAACACACACTGTCTGTCTACAGACATGCATCCAGTCCCAATGAACACACACTGTCTGTCTACAGACATGCATCCAGTCCCAATGAACACACACTGTCTGTCTACAGACATGCATCCAGTCCCAATGAACACACACTGTCTGGCTACAGACACACGCATCCAATCCCAGGGAACACACACTGTCTGTCTACACACATACATCGAGTCCCAACGAGTGCAGACCAGAGGATGGCGAGGCGGTGTTGCCGAGGACAATCAACAGAGAACTGACACTTTTCGCAGTAATTCACTCCAACACGCGTGTTGGCGCTAGAGAATGATGTCGTCGGGAAGGAAACGGATGCAGTTTAAGACAAGCACGGCTTGCAGAGTTACCTCCCGCTACTCGTGCGTCCTCCTCATCTGTCCGTGGGTTGCGGCGCAGGAGATGACGTCTGCACTGACGACACGTCGACTTATCGTCTGCTCAGGTGGACAGTTGTCAGTTGTACTACGTCTCGCATTTGCCAGTAGAACTTCTCCCGGCATTTCAAGACTTAATGGGAGGAGAGCTGATCCAAATTTGAACTTGCCCCATTCCTCACGATCTGACCAAGTCAACATCGTAGAATCGGTATTGAGTGTGCTCGAGGCTATAACTGCTTAGAACCTAACATTGTACAGAAGGGAATTGTCAGAGCTACTTGGCAGTCTGTCATTGCAAATGGTGCATTTCTACTGGTCTCATATGCGTGCTGGATAAAGATTATATTTTCTTCCCCTCAAAACCACCTTAATTATTTTCGTCACCTTTCTATTAATCCGTGATCTCCCATCTCTTTTTAGATGTGTGTGTGTGTATGTGTGTGTGTGTGTGTGTGTGTGTGTGTGCGCGTACATGCGTGTGTTTGTGTGTGTGTGTGTGTTTGTATATATGTGTTTGTATATATGTGTGTGTGTTTGTGTGTAATTTTGTGTGCGCGCGCGCGCGCGTGTGTGTGTGTGTGTGTGTGTGTGTGTGTGTAATGTCGTGTGTCCGTGTGTGTGTGTGTGTGTGTGTGTGTGTGTGTGCGTGTGTGTGTATGTGCGTGTGCGTGCGTGCATGCATGTTTGCATGTGTAAAAGTGTGTGTGTGTATGTATATTTGTGTGTGTATGTAAGTGTGCATGCATGCATGTGTGCATGTGTAAAAGTGTTTGAGGGTGTGTGTATGTATGTATGTGTGGGTTTGTGTAAGTGTGTGTGTAGGGGGGGGGGGGGGGGGAGGGGGGGGGATCTGTGTCCGTCTGCATGTGTGGGTTTCTGTCTGCTTGCTTGTTTCTGTGTGTTTGTATGCATTTATTTTTCTGTGTGTGCGCATGTTTGTGTGTGTGTGTGTGTGTGTGTGTGTGTGTGTGTGTGTGTGTGTGTGTGTGTGTGTGTGTGTGTGCTTTGTTTATATGCATGCGTGCTAGTGTTGTGAATATTTCTGTGGTTCCTTAGATTGGTTTAGTCAGTTCTAAAGTGCATGCCTCTCCCAGCCGTGGGATTGTGGGATATGTTTAGTTTTCACAGCTGCTGTCTCCATCACCACCAGAGGCAGAGTAAACATTAGTCTGTGCTCTGACAGGTTGTTATCGCTGCTGTCCGGTCCGTAATCGCTCTGTGCTCTGACGAGATGTTATCGCTGCTGCCTCTGTCCAGCGCTGCCCTGTGTCCGCAAGCTCCCACAGTTCTAGAATTCTCTGCCTCCCCCCCCCCCCCCCTATCCCCCCTCTCCTCTTGCGCTGGAAGAGAGAAACTTCCAGCCTTTGTCTGAAAGCCCCTCCCCCGGAAGTAACCCCTTCCTGTACTGTCCCCGCTTTGTTTCTGTCCTGATAAATAGAGGCTGCGATGCCTGCTTAAAGAGTGCCCCATTCCATCTGGGTGAGCACAGACCCCATTCCATCTGGGTTACTGAGCGCTTGTATCAGCTGCGAATAAAGATTGGAAAATCGTCTTCGCCCCTGCTTCTCACTTGACATACGACGTACCACTGTCTTGAACAGTGGGGAAACTACGCCGCACGAAAGATCCGCAACACTTGTGTGCACGCGTGTGTATCTGTTGCGTGTGTTTGTGCGCGTGCGTGCAAGCGTGTATGCATTCGAATGTGAGTGTAGGCGCGCGTGCGCATGCTGTGAATGAGTTCGCTTGTGCACATGCACGTGCGTGCATGCACATGAGTATGTGTGCGTGTGTGTGTGTGTGTTCACCAGATTCTATGGAAAATCTTGTAAGGGTGCATATTCAAGCAATGAAAATTTTGTATTTTGTCATCAAAGTGAATGGTTGTGCATTGCTTGTGTTGCTACGTCCGTCTGACTCCGTGTCTGTCCCACACCTTCCAAGGACTTCTGACGCAGACCTCACTGACAAACCTTTCCTCTCTGTCCACCAGCGGAGATCGCGACCGATGCAAGGGAAGTAACTCCTGTATGGAGTTGTCTCCCCCTTGACTACATGAAGCACTGCATGGCCACTTGGAGCAGCTGCAACAGGTCAAGTCCAGACACGCTGCTGTCTCCTTGCGTCCCAGTCGCCTTCGTGTTTCTCCCTCTGCTGCAGTCGTCACTGACAGCTCCACTTTCTCTGCCTGAAGTCTGCCAGTAGCTAAATGCATGCGAGTGTATGCCATGTTTTCATGCGCTGGATTTGATTCTGCAGGATATGTTGCGTGCTCTTTACATTGTTATTTTGATGCAAGCAGCAGTCAGCAGCTTAGAAGAGAGACGAGGATCTATGGAAGGAAGGAGGAGTGGTGGGTGACAGCAGCAGACCGACTGACGCAGCACTTGTACTCCTGGTCCTAGGGCCAGCAATTCCACCAGCAGCTCAGTGTCTGACAAGTTTCCCCAGTCCACCTGACTACTGCCACTTGCACTCAGTGGAGAGAGTTTTCTGTCCACTCCACACCGTGTACACTAGTGGCATCAGAATGCAATTCCACATCCGGGAGAAATTTCTAATCATGAAAACAGCAACTCAACAGTCTACAATAACTGGTTCTGTATTCCTCTCCCTCCTCATGGTCGTCATCAGCAACACTACCACAAGCCACCATCACTGTCGTTATCATCATCACCACCACTATCACTGCGGTCATCATCGTCATCAGGAAAATTATCATCATCATTCATCCAGCTGTGTCAATTACAACACCAACATATCAGTGGGAATAGATAATGCTGTATTTCACTCTATTTCAAGCTATGTGATACATAAAAAAGCAATGTAAAACATTTTTCAATACGAGCAGAGCTTCATAGAGTATGAAGCTTGAGCAACACTGCACGTGAGGTTCAGATTATCAGTAGCCACTTCAATGTAGCCACTTCAATACACATTCTGAAAAGAAGGAAGTCGACAGCCACCATGTCACCCCACAGCATCCTAAAGCAGGGAAACCCAGAGTTATAATGTTTAGACTGTGTAGTAAATAAGCAGTACAAACAATTCTGAATCACAAGAAAAATCAAGTCAGAGGAACCCACTGAAAGACACAGTGTGTCTGTTCTCCTCCCTACCCACAGGGCATCCCCCTTTCTTCTTCGTCTTGATACAGCAGCTTTCGCGGTTACAGACTATGTACAGCTCACAATGAATCAAAGTGAATATGAAATCACAGATATGTGGAGTGGCTGCAATTAGAACCTGCTTTACAGACGCATCACAAAACAATATAATTCATCAAAACAATCTTCATCATACAATGCATCACAACTTTACACTTTCATAGATGCATAGAAAATGTTCTGCAGAGACAAACTGCATATATATATATATATATATATATATATATATATGTCCTTTGAATAAAACTATCAATGTGTGCTGACAGTTTGCATCTTACACAATATGCAGAAAGTCCTTGAGGCAATCACGAATTTGAGGGGAGATATGGTAGTTGCACTCGCAATTGTTTTTTGTTTTGTTTTTGATCTAATGGGAGAATAGCATATAAAATTTACATGTCATTAAAATGACCAGCATGCTGAAAGCTCATTGTTTGGGTCTCCAAAAGCATTTTCTCCCTAAACACTGTTAGAGTATTATCAACATCTGAACGGACAGTTCTGAGAAAGACAAATACCATAAAATTGGGAAATCACGATAAAAAGGTTTAAAAACTTGTTCGTCTCCAGTTCAAACTTGAAATAAAACAAATTAGGGATGGTTTCTACCTCACCTCTGTGTACCACCACCATCCACCCCCCTCAACCCTCCATCACCACCCGCCATCCCACCCCCCTTCACCACCCTCAACCCTCCGCCACCCCCCCCCCCCCCAATCCCCCCACCCCACCCCACCACCTCAGCCATTACTACAACCACAGCAACAGCAATAAGAAAATCAACCATGCAATGTTTGTAGGTTGAAAATACAATACATCCTCTCTTAGTTCAAACTGGACAATCCGTTTAATAAATGCATCACCAAAAGTATTTAACAGGTGTGCGTAGGTGTGCAATTATAAAGAGATGGACACTTTCAGCAGAGTTCATAGCTTTATCAATACAACAAGGAAGTTGATTAACTATGAATTTAAATGTGCAATTATCAGCACTATGAAAAGGTACACTCAAACAATTCTAGAATGTCAACAGTTACCATGACACCCCAACTCATACGAAAGTAGATCAACTGAGTGATTTTATTTGATAATTACATCTTATTCTTAAGTTTAAATTGTCAACGAGGAAAGTTTTTTAATTAGTTTATTTGTGTATGGAGAGAAAGAAAAAAAGAAAGAAAGAAAAAAGGGGGAAAGAAAGGAAGAAAGAAGGATAGAGAGAAAAGGAGAAAGAAAGAAAGAAAGAAAGAATGAAAGAAAGAAAGAAAGAAAGAAAGAAAGAAAGAAAGAAAGAAAAAGTTAAGGTACACATCACAATCTTCATGATTATAAACATCCTCCTCATTATCATCATCATTGTCATCTTCCTAGTACTATCATTAGAATCATGAATTCGTCTTTAGACGAATAAATGATCCAAATAAAAAGTACAGCTAAGGTGAAAGTCTACTGAGTGTAGTAACGTCCGAGGGGGAATCCTCCCAGGCGAAAATTGATAGAAAGAGACGTATGAGTTGGAGAGAGTGAGAGAGAGAAAGAAGGGGGGTGGGGCTGGTGTGTGTGTGTGTGTGTGTGTGTGTGTGTTGTGTGTGTGTGTGTGTGTGTGTGCGTGAAGGGAATGTGAAATTTAGACATGTAAAGGCTTCAGATGGTACAGATAGACTGTTAGGAATGCTGGACGAAATGGGGTAAAGTGGAATTTCATGGAGCCGAATTTTGTCAAGTTGCTTTTCCAATACAATGTACAATATATTGATTCAATATGTAAAAATTGTTCTATTTTGTATTGAAATGTTCAAGGCCCTGGCTGATTTTTGGGCTATACTTTTCTATTTGAATTACCTGTATTATGCATGTAATCAAATCTTGATTTTTGGTTTTTCATCTTTCTGTTGACAAAAATTAATGTTTTCTAGTTAGGGTTAGTGTGTGATTCGCTGCTTTACAACACACTTCACACTCATGGAATGGAAAGTGAAACACACATAGGTATGTGGAATCCTTGCATTTTAAATAGTTATATAATACATCACACAATGAAAAGTCATTTAAAAAATCCTATTTACTATCTCCATAGGTACTGAAAACCTATGACTAGTGACATAATCTGCATGTCTGTTCATCTCACACATCTCCTCGATGTCTGGGTAAATAACTCAAAATACATCTAATGCAGAGCTTTTGTTATACAATCACCTCATTTCATTAGTCCATGTTCATGAATCGACATCTGTCTCAAGTTATCAACAAACTATGTTTACAAGTAAATGTGAAATTCTGTTTGTTATAAGCTTAATCATCATGAACAAGCAAACCTGCAAGTCTGATGATCCAAGAACTCTCAGTCTTCTACTCAGTTCTACCAATGCACTGATGGAACGCTTCCCTGTAGTTCATTGTGCTCAATTTGTCACTTCCTCACTCACCACGATGAAAATTGTAACATCCTACAATTTAAGCATGATGGGGTTCATCATGCAAGCGTTCCAAATATGACTATATGATATTCATTATGTTAATCATGATTAAATCGTGTAAACAAGCTTTTTCTATTCATCTTGATGTATCCACAAGTGTATCAATAGAATCCAAGAAAAGGTAGTACCACTGTGCGTCAAATAAAAAAATGACAGAGGAAAGCGCAAACAACCATGCAGCAACTCTGAAACAGCTCTGTTCATCTGCAACAGGGCAGGAGCCTTGCCAGTTGTGATTGCCTCCCTTGCTAGAGAAAAAGCGCCCTCTGTCATGAATACCTCTATGTACCAGAGCCTGGCAATGTCTGGCGCTGTTCCTGGTACTTCTATGAAACACAGATCCCCTCCTAGTCGTGATTATTAGCATACAATTATTTCACCAACAGAAAAGATAGTCTCACCTCCTAGTTTGAGCTATGGGCACACATGCATTCACTGAACACCGATCGTAACTTCACAACACTCAGTGGTGTCTCGAGACAAACTGTAAATAACGATTCTTTGAAGCTCAAATATATATTCCTTGGTCACACACATACATCCACAGGGTATGGTTAAGTACCATACAAAGCACGCACATGATAAACAAAGGGAACATGAATCATCAAAGCACAGGTGCACACACGAGACAAGGCAGGCAGCCCATGAGAGGAATGGAATGGGGTCACAGCATCTGGACGTCCTGGAGGAAGGAAGCTGGTGGTGGCTGAGGACGCGTCACTGGGAAGGAGGAGTGGGCAGGGGTTGGAGCAGTCCCATGTCTTCGTCCTACTCCAGTTCCCAGGCCTCTGGGGGGGGGGAGAAAACAAACACGCACTTGGATGACATTTTGACTCCATTCTCACGGCATGTTGAATAAAACCTGCTGAGTCCATTCGAGTTCAAAGTTTTTGATGGCGTTTTACACCCATACATTTGTTTTTGCACTCTCAAAATGCTCCATATCGGTCCTTCGACAGAAACACCGGAGTTATTCATGAAGGTGCTCATGCAAGTGATGCAGTGTGTAAAAAAACAACTTACAATTATTGTCGTTCATCCAGTCTCAGGAAATCTGTGCACATATGCTTTTCCAAGCTCAACACACTGATTTCTCCCCACCACCACCACCCCCCACCTCTCACTTTTATGTTAAAGAAAATCTATTTACCAGAACTTGCTACAATAAGGTGTCATTGACTCTAAAGAGAATTTATAAGTTTCTTTATGCAAAATGGATCCACTACTAATGGCCTTGCTCTCCCTGGAGATAAATGGTTGGCAAAAAGTGACAGATGCTCATTTGATGAGGAAAAGATCGAGACAACAATCAGATCTGTTCAAACTCACAAGTCTGCTGTGAGTGGCGCTCCCGTTTTTAACCCTTCAGTAGACATTAGGTTTAGCCCCCAACGTCCTTTCCAACATTTCATGAAAACCATTGCCAGATCTACTTGAATGACTTCCCTTGCATTGCAACATTCACACTCACGCATGCACACAATAACACACACACACACACACACACACACACACACACACACACACACACACACACACACACACACACACACACACACACACACACCGGCACCCCTCACCTTCAAATTCCAAGCTTCTCATCAACATTTCCATGTACTCGTCAGTGCAGCTCTCTTCCTCTGTGTTTCTCTCTTCCTCTGTATCTCCATCCACAGCAAACAGGTATCTGAGTTAAAAGAAGAAACCTTCATTTCTATAATGGGAAGTGGCGGCAGAAAAGTGAATGTCAGTGTGATGCTGTGATACACGCAACCCAGGCGTACCAAAATGATATGTCAGCCTCATCAAAGCTACTTGAAAATTACAGGTGACCATTGCTGGGGTCGTCGCCTGTGTTCCACACTCTGTCCATGGAGAGTTTGTTTTTATCACATTTGCAGTCAACTGTTACGCCTGACTGCAGATGGATGCTACACAGACATTACACCTGACTACAGATGCTACACAGACATTACACCTGACTGCAGGTGGATGCTACACAGACATTACACCTGACTGCAGATGGATGCTACACAGACATTACACCTGACTGCAGGTGGATGCTACACAGACATTACACCTGACTGCAGATGGATGCTACACAGACATTACACCTGACTGCAGGTGGATGCTACACAGACATTACACCTGACTACAGATGGATGCTACACAGACGTTACACCTGACTGCAGATGGATGCTACACAGACATTATACCTGACTGCAGATGGATGCTACACAGACATTACACCTGACTACAGATGGATGCTACACAGACATTACACCTGACTGCAGAGGGATGCTACACAGACATTACACCTGACTGCAGATGGATGCTACACAGACATTACACCTGACTGCAGATGGATGCTACACAGACATTACACCTGACTACAGATGGATGCTACACAGACATTACACCTGACTGCAGATGGATGCTACACAGACATTACACCTGACTACAGATGGATGCTACACAGACATTACACCTGACTACAGATGGATGCTACACAACCATTACACCTGACTACAGATGGATGCTACACAGACATTACACCTGACTACAGATGGATGCTACACAGACATTACACCTGACTGCAGAGGGATGCTACACAGACATTACACCTGACTGCAGATGGATGCTACACAGACATTACACCTGACTGCAGATGGATGCTACACAACTATTACACCTGACTGCAGATGGATGCTACACAGACATTACAATTGACTGCAGGTGGATGCTACACAACTATTACACCTGACTGCAGATGGATGCTACACAACTATTACACCTGACTGCAGATGGATGCTACACAGACATTACACCTGACTGCAGAGGGATGCTACACAGACATTACACCTGACTGCAGGTGGATGCTACACAACTATTACACCTGACTGCAGATGGATGCTACACAACTATTACGCCTGACTGCAGATGGATGCTACACAGACATTACACCTGACTGCAGAGGGATGCTACACAGACATTACACCTGACTGCAGATGGATGCTACACAACTATTACACCTGACTGCAGATGGATGCTGCACAACTATTACACCTGACTGCAGATGGATGCTACACAGACATTACACCTGACTGCAGGTGGATGCTACACAACTATTACACCTGACTGCAGATGGATGCTACACAACTATTACACCTGACTGCAGATGGATGCTACACAACTATTACACCTGACTGCAGGTGGATGCTACACAGACATTACACCTGACTACAGATGGATGCTACACAACCATTACACCTGACTGCAGATGCTACACAGACATTACACCTGACTACAGATGGATGCTACACAGACATTACACCTGACTGCAGATGGATGTTACACAGACATTACACCTGACTACAGATGGATACTACACAACCATTACACCTGACTACAGATGGATGTTACACAGACATTACACCTGACTGCAGATGGATGCTACACAGACATTACACCTGACTGCAGATGGATGCTACACAGACATTACACCTGACTGCAGATGGATGCTACACAGACATTACACCTGACTGCAGATGGATGCTACACAGACATTACACCTGACTACAGATGGATACTACACAACCATTACACCTGACTACAGATGGATGCTACACAGACATTACACCTGACTGCAGATGGATGCTACACAGACATTACACCTGACTACAGATGGATGCTACACAGACATTACACCTGACTGCAGATGGATGCTACACAGACATTACACCTGACTGCAGATGGATGCTACACAGACATTACACCTGACTGCAGATGGATGCTACACAACTATTACACCTGACTGCAGGTGGATGCTACACAGACATTACACCTGACTGCAGGTGGATGCTACACAACTATTACACCTGACTGCAGGTGGATGCTACAGAACTATTACACCTGACTGCAGGTGGATGCTACACAGACATTACACCTGACTGCAGATGGATGCTACACAACTATTACACCTGACTGCAGGTGGATGCTACACAACTATTACACCTGACTGCAGATGGATGCTAAACAGACATTACACCTGACTGCAGGTGGATGCTACACAGACATTACACCTGACTGCAGATGGATGCTACACAACTATTACACCTGACTGCAGATGGATGCTACACAACTATTACACCTGACTGCAGATGGATGCTACACAACTATTACACCTGACTGCAGGTGGATGCTACACAGACATTACACCTGACTGCAGGTGGATGCTACACAGACATTACACCTGACTACAGATGGATGCTACACAGACATTACACCTGACTACAGATGGATGCTACACAACCATTACACCTGACTGCAGATGGATGCTACACAGACATTACACCTGACTACAGATGGATGCTACACAGACATTACACCTGACTGCAAAGGGATGCTACACAGACATTACACCTGACTGCAGATGGATGCTACACAGACATTACACCTGACTGCAGATGGATGCTACACAGACATTACACCTGACTGCAGATGCTACACAGACATTACACCTGACTACAGATGCTACACAGACATTACACCTGACTGCAGATGGATGCTACACAGACATTACACCTGACTGCAGATGCTACACAGACATTACACCTGACTACAGATGGATGCTACACAGACATTACACCTGACTGCAGGTGGATGCTACACAGACATTACACCTGACTGCAGATGGATGCTACACAGACATTACACCTGACTGCAGATGGATGCTACACAGACATTACACCTGACTGCAGATGGATGCTACACAGACATTACACCTGACTGCAGATGGATGCTACACAGACATTACACCTGACTGCAGATGGATGCTACACAGACATTACACCTGACTGCAGATGGATGCTACACAGACATTACACCTGACTACAGATGCTACACAGACA
>JAWQFJ010000618.1:2500-7500 GCA_034096865.1 Theodoxus fluviatilis
GTGTGTGTGTGTGTGTGTGTGTGTGTGTGTGTGAGTATTGAGTACTGGCATCACTGAGATCAAATCACCAGCCTGATCGAGGTATAGGGGTTGTGACTAAATTAAAAGTGTGCGTTGATACTTCCGCCAAGGAGATGTGTTATGTTTTACAGTCAGTTCGTTAATTAGATATATCTAAGTGCCGGGGTCAGTAAATCAGTCAGTAAATCAGTCAGTAAATCAGTCAGTCAGCCAGCCAGCCAGTCCGCCAGTCAGCCAGCCAGCCAGCCAGGAAGCCAGTCAGTCAGTCAGTCAGTCAGTCAGTCAGTTAGTTCTTTAGTTCGTTCGTTTGTTAGTTATCAGCAAAAAACCACCAAAATTTTATCACGGATCCCGATGAAATTTGGTGGAAGATCAGGGTTTAATCCAGGAAACAATCCATTGAAGAGTTTTAGCTGCTTCTCTGCAACCGATTACAAAGAGTACATTGTCATGTTTTGCCATGATGAAGCCCTTTTGACTTTTGTCAGCACGAAAATCGTCCTTGTTGTGGCTAAAGGTCATGCAGTAATCAGTATTAAAAACAACGCGGATGCCTAGAACTTTGAATCATCTCTATCAATCTTTTAATCTCGTTCGGTCCGCAAAACGCAAATGAAGAAATTCAATAAGCTCGATAAATTTAACATCAGGAATGAATTTCGACAGTAAATCAATAATAAATATCAAAATCTGTGTGAGATTTCCCAAGCACTCACATTTTCCCCAATAAAAAACCTATTTTGCTACTGCGTCTGGTTTCCTTTTTGATCAATTTTCGCCCCAAAGTTCGAGTTTGCCATGACCTTATAATAGCGGTCAGGACCGTGCGAGAAAAGTTCACAGCCAAACAAATTTATTAATACATTTAAATGAAATGTAGAGGTCGAACTCTGTGTCTGTGACATTGTTAGTGCTCACAAAATAACATAATCGGTGGACTGATAAATATTGAAAAAAAACTGCTCTGTATAACAAGATCCTGATTTTATTCTCTTCTTCTGATCTATTGATCAGGTCAACGCAGTCAGAGGATCAACTTAAGTATTATTTGTATAATAATGAGTCAGCTGCATTTTCGATAGGCGCAATAAACTATACTTCAGCAAAAGTATTCATACATCATAGTTTATTCGTCATATTGGCCATAGCGGTTTGCAGTAGATTATAGTTCTCGAACTCTCTTTGAAATGCTTGATGCAAATTTTAATCAAAACCCTCAAAATAACCTGTAGTTTTTCGGACTTCCCAAGAGGGTTATATGGTAGTTAAAACTCATTTTCCAGAAACCAAACGTTCAAGCCTCAGAAATATTATTTTGCACTATACTACTGAAAATGCATTCAAAGTTCAAAACTGAAAAATGCATCACAATCTCTGGAGTAATATTGACTTCTTTTGAAGGTAGAATCCTAGCTCAGCCAATTCTCGATTGAGCAACAAAAAAAAGAGGAACTTTGTAATTAACTCCTCCGAGAAAAGAAAATAGCATTCTTTTGCGTCAGGGGCTTGTTGGTGTTTGACTTTTGATTAGGAGCACAGCACCCTGACCTTTGGGAGGTCAGCCTGTTTTAGCAAACACCATGCAGTTCCCTTCATGGAAACTGCAAACATGGAAACCCTAGTGAAGCAAAGAAAGGACTCGTAGAGGATGAATGGATGGTTGGATGGACGGACGGACGGACGGATGGATGGGTGGATAATATCCCATGGCCTATCAGCCTCTGTAGGCTAGCTATGACCATTGCTGACATAAAGCATTAGAGCTGGATAGAATGAGAGCAAGACAAGTGACGATTTCCCGCGTTATTTGCCTCTAAGGAATCGTACGCGAAAACGAGATGGATCAGTTCCTATCCCCAACCTACAGGCGCATGGGCTCGCAGAGAAATATAGGAATATCCAGATTATCTTTGTTGTTTTGACTGAAGTCACCTATACAGGCAGGCAGGCAGGCAGGCAGGCAGACACAGACACAGGCACGGAGGACGGATGGACGGGCGGGCGGGCGCGCGGGCGGGGGGACGGACAGACAGACGCAGAGAAAACACACACACATACACACACACATACACACACACATACACACCCACGCACACACACACACACACACACACACACACACACACACACATACACACAGCCAACAGATACACACAGGGAGTGAAAGATGTATGGACTGACACACAGACTGATACATAGATCAACACACACACACACACACACACACACACACACACACACACACACACACACACACACACACACACACACACACAGAGGCACAAGCAGACTAACAGTAAGACACGCAGACAGTCATACGCAACATAACATTCGCACAGATGCACAGGTTAGCTGACAGACGGGCGGACGGGCGGACGGGCAGACGGGACGAATGGACGGACGAACAGAGAGACATACAGACAGACAGACACACAGACACACAGACGCACTGGCAGACAGACATACAGACAGACAGACACACAGACACACAGACAGACAGACAGACAGACAGACAGACAGACTGACTGACTGACTGACTGACTGACTGACTGACTGACTGACAGACAGACAGACAGACAGACAGACAGACTGACTGACTGACAGACAGACAGACAGATAGACACGCAAGCTTACAGACAGACAGACACGCAAACAGACAGACAGACAGACACACAGACAGACAGACACGCAAACAGACAGACAGACAGACAGACAGACAGACAGACAGACAGACAGACAGACAGAGACAGACAGGCAGACAGACAGACAGACAGACAGACAGACAGACAGACAGACAGACAGACAGACAGACAGACAGACAGACAGACAGACAGACAGACAGACAGACAGACAGACAGACAGACAGACAGACAGACAGACACAGACAGACCGACCGACAGACAGACAGACAGATAGACAGACAGACAAACAGCGAGAGAGACAGAGAGAGAGAGAGAGAGAGAGAGAGAGAGAGAGAGAGAGAGAGAGAGAGAGAGAGATAGAGAGAGAGGAGGACCAAAAAGACAGTGCATTTTCTGAGAATCAAGACCAATGGATATGACGAGACAAGCATGCCAATTAAGGATAGAAACAGACTGATGTTAAATCGAAAAATGATAAGCTTTAAGATTTCACTCACTCTATCCACATTGGTCAAAACTGTACAAACATTCAGAAGGCAATCTCGAACGGTAAGTTAATGCCCCCAGAGAAATGCTTCGAACACATGCGTGGACAGAGAAGAAACATTAACCTCTCTCGCCGGAGCAGCAACGCTACAGACAAATCCATTACGATGGAACCGTCATAGACAAAGGCAAAAACAAGTGTCAATAATTCATAGACCGAGACGGATCGATGCCAGGAATAACAAAGACGCGAAGAAAGAAGCAACCAACTGCAGAGAAGCCATGAAGACGAGGAAGGTCAAGGTCATGCGTTAAAATAGGTCAAGTCCATTGCACACGAAGCGATTCCACACGTTGCACATTGATGGTCTCCACACGATGCTTCGTGTACAGTGCTCATCGCATCAGCTTCCCACGTCTATTGGGAGTTATCTTGCCAAGCCACACAGCCGTGTTTAGAAATGAATAGAAACTGTCCTATTCGGAATTGAGCCGGTAGCCTCAACCAAATATATCTACCAATCGCTGCGCATTTTACTGGCATGGCTCTGAGTCCCATCAAACAATATTATTATACAATAAGCGAGAATTAGATGGTAAAGTTGATTAATTAAACTGTACAGAGAGTGGATAATCTCTCCACACAGACTTGCCGTTGCACGCGGCAAGCTGATGTGGAAACGCGTACACGGTAGACTATGAATGTTGCCAGCAACTGTACGAAATGTTTAGTTGCTCGTCACAGCGACAGTGACGCTCAGGCTTCGTGTATAATGGCCTGATGTGACACTGAAGTCATTCACCAGCGGCCGATTTATGTCACGATTACGTCATACCAATGGATTTTAGTGCAAAATGCACTCCCAAAGTATTCGGCTCCGATTTGGCTTGTGAAGGCTATTTTTTAAATAGAAGTTTCTCAATTACGGGACATGTACGTAATCTCCATCTTCATCTCTCTATCAACTTTTTTTGTCTGTGTGTTTGCGTTTATCAAAGAAGACAGAAATCAAGCTCGATTCCACCCTCTCGTACATCTTGACCGCATGTGTTATGAGTGATCCGAGTCAAATTGTGACTTAATATTATTTTTCAACCAGAAACCGGTATCAACCCATGATTGAGACTGTGTGACGTGTCGTGTTGACATTTTAATTTCCGCCGAGATATCAACCTTTAACGTTTCGAGTTCCATTCAATCCTCTTATGCACATTAAGCATAAGTGTGGTGACTGTTTTGAGATTGCAGGTGTCATAACGTTTTAAGTCAGTTAAACACTTATTCGGTTTTATTCAGTAACTGTATGTTATCGAATTAAAAATACTATAGGCCTATTTTAGCAATGGTCGATGACGCGTTGCGATTCAAAACCCATAAGAAATCGATTAACATAGAATTCAAGAGTGGACCAAATTTTAAGGGGAAAAGTTGTAGTTACTGTATCCCGACCTAAGTTAATTTTTTATCCCTACCCTAAAAAATTTTCAATCATAAAAAAGAAGAAAAACAGACAAGAAAGAAGATGACGGTAAAAACGATTTGCGTGCTGCCCGTCTTCTCTACCCTATAATATAATATTATGCACTTAGGGAATCCGCATTTTATTTTATTTTTCAAAAAACATGTTCAGTGAGAGAAAGTTTGGTTTATGCTCAATCTGGCTTCCTTTAAACAGAAAGAAAAAAGAAGTTCAGGGCTACCGACCGACACTATTTTTTGCCTACTTACTTTAACCACTGCTTCTTTTCTGTTGCCTTAAAGACTTTTCCAACTTATCATCGAGAATGCTATACAATGTTACATGCATTTAGAAAACTCCTGGGTCCGTATCTAGAATGGCGAGTTATTTG
>JAWQFJ010000618.1:12500-52500 GCA_034096865.1 Theodoxus fluviatilis
GTGAAAACCTTTAAACTGTGCATGGGTACACTATCATAAAACATGTTGAAGCGCAGTAGGACTAAAATAGAGCAGAAAATATTCAACCTGCCTTTTTTTGAATAAAATCGGAATGGAGTGAGGAGCAATTGTGAAGTTCTGGTAATTCATTTCTTGTGATCCCGACCATTAGAGTACAGAGGAGCGTCTCCAAGGAACTTGACAGATGTTTGTGACTCAAGTTCCTCTCATTTGTTCTAAATAAGACGAACAAGGCTTCACTTTAAAAGACACATTATTCGGTACTACCAGCAGACTGTATTTACTTCTCAAAGAATGGGGTCTAGAAATGTACATTAATCAAGCCAACAAATCGCAGCAAAACACTCGTTTCGAACGAAAATCTTATAAATGAAATTGGATTAGTTTAAGCTTGTAACCCTTCATCAAAATTGGCGCAACAAGTCTACAGTAGATCAAGATGCCCAGTGATCAGGGTGTAAAGTGTAAAGCGGTTTGAGCACCGATCAATGGTGGAAAGCCGCTATATAAAATCACACCTGTACCTTTACCTTTATTCAGGTATTCTAAATGAACTTTAAAAGTTCTTCTCAGTGATTACAACCGTCTAAGAACGTGACTGTTAGTGCTTAGAATAACAGGCTGGTGAAGGCAGTATCCCACAGAATACCATGTCTTCCTGATAGATTTCCACTACGATTATATGTCAGTAATCCCCAGTAGCCTATTTGGCTGCTTTGGGCTGCCACTGGAGGAGTGGATGGACCAGCGGTTCCAGCTGATTGCGGGGCTCTGACTGCATATCACACAATACAGTAGGATGAATATTTTCGCAACACTATTCCGCATGTTCAAAAACCACACTGAAAAGTCGGACGTTTAAAAAAGCAGCTATAACAAACACCCCCAAATCAACGCCCAACGAGTGTGGTCTACCTCTTGCTGGAAATCACTCACACGAAATCCAACTTGACACATCGCGGAGAGTGGACAATACATCTGAAACTACGTGCCGATGTGTCATGACTTGGTAGCTAGCAAAGTAGCGAAAGGGCTTTCGTCGTGCGTCTGTAAGGACCGAGCCGGTTCAGGCGGCATGGGTTATGGTAGATGGGTCGTCAGTAGCTTATTGACCTCCCGTGAATAACTGAGTGGGTCATAGCTTTCCGGCTCTCTTCTAACTCGTCCAGCTACACAACGCCCCAGATGAGAGCATCAATATTTCATGGCACGTCCCCAGCCTCTGTAAATTGGTCAATGGACCCTTCATGAGGGCCGTCACCTTTCCAGCCTCAAACGTCCTTTGTCCTTCATGCCTTGACCATCTGACAGGTCCAGAGCCAGGTACAGAACCTGATAGACAAATTCCATCACAGATACAAACAGATACAAACGTTCTGTGAATTTCTTACATAAAATAACGGCAAGGCTGCTACTGAAATTAAACTGAGGAAATGAAATTTGAAAACAATATATCCTTAAATTGTTTCTCTATTTTTATGATTACTGTAAAATGATTTGTATTCAATTTTGACGGGGGTGGTGGGCATTTTAATAAAGTTCAAAGTTCAAGTTATTCACATCCGTTAACCTAAGTGAACTTATTTATATCTGTGTGTATGTCTGTCAGTTCACACGTCCATATAATCGCCTTTTGCGTGCTTGCACTCGTGGGTGTGTGTGTGTGTGTGTGTGTGTGTGTGTGTGTGTGTGTGTGCGTGCGTGTACGGGTGCGTGTGTGTGTGTGTGCGAGCGCGCACATACACACACAGACACACACGCACACACACGCACACACACATGCGCGCGCGCGACTCCCAGGCAGACGCGCACAGACCTTCGTACAAGCAAATGACAAAAGACACTTTTCTCACACTCAAAATCAAGACCTTATACACACACACATACAAAAAAAACCACACACACACACACACACACACACATACACACACACACACTATAACAAATGCAAACGTACACATGCACATTGGCGTACGCACATGCACTTACACACACAAACACACAACGCTAGAACCAACACCACCATCACCAACTCCACCAGCACTACTGCAGAAACATAAAACTTAAAAAATCCACAAATTCAAGGAAAGCCGAGCGAGAAACAACTTACGTAAAGAAAGCAGACAGAGAAGTTACATGTAAGTCAGCAGACTTCTCTCCACAAGAGATTGTAAAAAACATGAAAAACCTAAGAGACATTCTAACAAGAGAAGTGTGATGTGACCTTATAATGAAAGAAAGGGAACAAAACAGTTGAAAGGAGAACAAGCTGGTGAATGGGAAAAAGAAATATGAAAGAAAGAAGCAAGAAAATGCAACAACAACAGCAAACGTGCAAAAAGATGCCATAGACAGTCATAGCTGGCACAGTGTAAGGAATACTGGAACGTTCATTCACTGACCACATTTGCCACTATTATTTCCTTGCGAGTCATCACAACAGTCACTAACTGGCGCCGCTGTGAAGACTGTCAGATATTTAACAATACACAGTTGCGCGCATGCACGGGTATCTACGCACGTATAACACGTACAGTCAAGCACACATTACAAAAGACATGGACATATACACTGGTCCGCAAAAGTTCAGGGCCGGCCCTTGTTATCAGTAGCTTCACAAATATTTATTTTACACTGAGACAACGACGCTAAAAATGACGCAAGGTGAGCTGCGCTGCAACTTTATTTATTGCTGCTAGTGCCCAAACCTGTTATGCAGGCATTGCCGTTGAGCAAAGGTGTTGTCAGCGGAGCCAAAAACGTTGCAAATTCACGAGAATTTTACAAAGTTTAGTCGAGTTTCGCTGAAGAAGCAATGTCGCTGCAGGTTTCTGGCATATTGCACGTGCAAGCCATGTCCCTAGTGACCACTGTTCAGGAAAAGTTACAAACCAACGGATAATTTAAGGGCCGCAACTAGGGCTCTCAATAATCATGCCTCCGAGACAGAGACTGTCAACACTTGATCGTGGACGAGCGCTGGGGTGGCTTCAGGATGGAACTCCCGGCCGAGAAGTCGCCAGACGGCTTGGAGTGAGCCACTCTGTCATCCAACGCCTGCACGAACGCTTCCAGGCCACCGGAAGTGCTGATGAACGGCCCCGCTCCGGACGCCCACGAGCAACGAGCCGGCGCGAAGACCGTTATCTTCAACTTTTGGCGCTGCGTGACCGAACAATCACTGCCAGGACCCTGAGAGTCACCCTGAGGACGGCCACCAACGTTACCATCTCCTAGGACACCGTCGAGCGACGCCTGCACGAGGTGGACCTCCACTCAAGGGACGCTGCCATCCGAACACCGCAACCACCAGCGCTGGAACAGGCAGCAGTGGGGCACAGTCCTGTTTACCGATAAATCTCGGTTTACCGTGTCGAACAGTGATGCTCGGAGGCGCGTGTGGCGACGTGTAGGCGAGCGATTCATCGATGCTTGCGTCCAAGAGCACAACCGTTATGGAGGGGGATCTGTGATGGTGTGGGGAGGCTTTCATCTCCATGGGAGGACTCCTCTGTACCTCATCCGAGGCAACCTGACCGGCATCAGGTACAGAGATGAGATTGTCAGGCCAATCATCGTCCCCACTCTGCGGGCCATGGGACGTGGCTCCTGTCTACAAGACGACAACGCCACCCCTCACCGTGCTGTGGTGGTGAGGGACTTTCTGCAGCGTCAGCAGGTTGTCCGCATGGACTGGCCAGCACGATCCCCAGACCTGGCTCCCATTAAAAACTTGTGGGACATTCTGGGACGCCGCGTAGTGGACAATCACCCCCATCCCGCAGATGCTGCTCAGCTCTTCCAGTTCCTGCAGCAGGAGTGGCTTGCCATCCCACAACATATGCTGCAGAACCTTGTCCGCTCGATGAGGCAAATTGTGATGGATTGTTTGGCAGCAAATGGTGGCCTCACCCGTTATTGAACATGAACAAACTGACTGGACTTCCCTTACAACTTTCAGAAAGGGGGGTGGGGTGCTTCTGACGGATGCCAAGCTAATGAGTTTTGACTTGTCAAAGAATTTTTGGCATAAATCAATTGCTTAAATGTTGAATTAAATCATTCTTTGAATTGCAGATATTTTTTAAAATTTGTTTCCTTTTGAGAGAGAAATGTTTATGTGGCCCTTAACTTTTGCGGACCAGTGTACATACACTAACGTATACACGAAAATGAATACGCGCCAGCATGCTTTTACGCCGACACGGCTTCCCCTACAGGTTTATTCAGCACATGCACACTCGTGCAAGGGAATAAACAGGTAAGGAAGAAAAAGGGCAGTAACGTTCTTAAGTACTTCTTCCTTTCTTAGGTCTCCCTCCATTTCATCTTGCGACCGTCGTTTCGTTTCTACCAATCAGTCTTCCCCGATCGATTTCCTTCTTATCTAATCTAACGTCATTCTTTTCCACCCAATTCCTTCATTTTCTTTTATTTCCCATTTCCCCTCATATTCTGCTCGTTTTGCTCGTTACTGGGAAGAGTCTACGTGGGAAGGAAGGCATCCGCTTCGAGCCTCCCCTTGATTCAGCCAAACTCATTTCAAATTGGGCAAGGCTGGATTCACTGTCTGAAGGACCTGTCACTTCGATATGCAGGGCACGTAAAGTGCTCGTGCCGCTGTAATTAGACAGAAAAGAAGGGATTGGAAGCAGGCAGAAGAGGTTTCAGGGGCACTCAAGACATCCTTCAAAGGGAGCGAGTAATTCGCTCGAGAGACAACTGAAACCTGCCTCGTCTCATTGTCTTCAGTCTCTCCAGCCTGGGTCTGTATCCCACTGGGGCGAACCGATAAAACGAGTTTTCGAAGAATAACGAGAGCTCCAAACTAAAGGTCATGCCGATGACCCTGGATACATGTAATTTTACAAATGTATTATTACTGTTTTAGATGTGTTTGCAATTGGTTGGAAATTATAGTAAGGTCTTGCAAGTCTTGCAATTTACCGCCTAACGAATAATATCACGCAGGTGGCTGATAAAGATGGGGAGGAAGAGAAAAACAAACTGAGAAGCAGAAGGAGCAGGAGGTAGAAAATGAAGTGGAAAGGCAGTTAAGAGCTGGAGGAGATGTAGCATGAGGATTATTAGCTGGAGTAACGAAAGTGCAAGAAGCAAGGGAAACAGGATCAGGAGGAGCATAGGAGGAGCAGGAACAGGAGGAGCATAGGAGGAGCAGGAGGAGGAACAGAACTGAGAAATGGAAGGACACGAGAAGGTAGAGGAGTAAGATATAATGAAGCAGATAAAGAAGGAAGTTCTACAGGTGATAGAGAAGCAGGACAGAAATGCAGAAGAGGGAAGGAATAGCCGAAAACAGACAGACAGACAGACAGACACACAGACAGACTGACACACACACATACACAGACAGACAGATACAGACACACACACACACAGACAGACAGACAGTGTTACGGGGATTTCAATAAACTTAATGAAAACGGTCCCGGGTATATACAAGATTTTTAATCATTCAATATAAATCATAACTTCCCATAATCAGAGGTGGAAAAGAAAGAAGATTAAATAAAAGTGGAATCACTGATAACATGTTAATAAAGAATTATGAATACAAGTAAACCTAAGGTCAACCTACTCACATAAAACTAATAAAACGTAGGTCAGCTCCCGACATAAAAGACTACTTCGACCAACCTTCCATCTCTCTCTTGGTCTCTCTGTGTCTCTCGCTCCCTCACTCAGTAGGCACATTACCGGGTAGACCGTCTGTTCTTCTCTTTGTCTGTTTCTCTCTTCTCTTTGTCTGCTTCTCTCTTCTCTTCGTCTGCTCCTCTCTTCTTTTCGTCTGCTTCTCTCTTCTCTTCGTCTGCTTCTCTCTTCTTTTCGTCTGCTTCTCTGCTGTGTGGGGACCGATCTCTATTCTCTGTCTTCTTGCGCTCTCTTATATAACCATCTTCTCACATCTAACTCACGGCCTATTTGTACTCACCACAACTCATACTTAAGAGCGAACACCGCTCATCACCTTGGGGCAGAACTCAACTTCCACTCACTCCAAACCCTACACTGTTTTGGACTACCAACCTCACCATCAACGCATCAGTAGATAACCAAGTCTCTCTCAGGTAAGATACTTCCGAAAACCTATTTCCCCATTACAGACAGACAGACAGACAGACAGACAGACAGACAGACAGACAGACAGGCAGGCAGGCAGGCAGATAGACAGAGCAGACAGACAGACAGACGGACAAACAGACAGACAGGCAGACACTCATACAGACAAACAGACATACAGACAGACATACAGACAGACAGACAGACACACACACACACACAGACAGACAGACAGACAGACACACACACACACGCAGACAGACAGACAGACAGACAGACACAGAGTGCTAGAGATAGAGACAGACACACAGACAACGATAAAAAAGAGGAGAGAGAGAGAGAGAGAGAGAGAGAGAGAGAGAGAGAGAGAGAGGGAGAGAGAGAGAGTACCAGGAAAAAACTGTTGGTAAACAATAAGCAAAGGAAGAAAGAAATAGCAAAGAGGGAGGTGTGGCTTTATGTAGCGACTTATCACCCACTTCTGGGTTTCAAACCTCTTGACTCTTTATCCCCTAATCACTGGGCCGCTTGATCAATGGCAGGGCAGGGACACAGGAACAGAGGAAAACGCGCCAATGATGATGACGACATCATTTGCTGGGGGAAAAGCGAGACCTTTTTATCGTACTGTAATGTTAGCAATGACTCTTATCATCTCGCCCTATTAAATACTTTTTGTTAAAATCGAAGCATCTGTGATTAAAAATGTCCTACCATTAACACACCTTCGCTCACACATCATTGCCTTGTAGTGGACGTGCAGCGCTCGTCACATGCCCATAGCATGCAGAAGTCTTGAACCTTCACACGGTGGCCAATGCCACACAAGTTGGAAATCAATAACAATGCCAGGTCCCGCTCACATCAGCAGAATGTTCCGATCGAAGAGTCCCACACACGCTCGGGTAGGTCACTGTGTGCAAATACCTCTCTCAGGGAGCGAGAGAGTGCTCAGGGACAGTTCAAAGCCTGTGGCCTTTTGTTACCTGCAGGCTCCATTTTCAATGCTCCTGGGGAAAAAGTCGTGGAAAACTCCCAAGAAGGGACCTTGCCCAGTGCTCTCCACCGAGCAACCGGAGATGCTACACAGGAGGACCGCATTGCTGAAAATCTCCTCCCTCTCGCAGTGCTCTCCAGGGAAATCATCTGACGCCTTCCTGGACATGGACACGCGTCAAGGGTCGGCAGGATGCCAGTTCTTCAGGTCCGCGAGAGGTGAGATTGTTCACGGTTCGTGCGTCGCTACGTATGGTAGGGGCCAAATGACGCAATTACCTTGGAGTGCTTCCTCGATGAAATCCACAAGCATCGACACATGGATGAGTGGATGGATTCATATCATTTAAGGCTTTACTCGCAAGTCCGCTCGGTAAAATTTCATCTCGATGTGATTAAGTAGTCTTTTTTTATTTGTTCATGCATCCTACACCCATTTATTGAATACTTTTTAAATCCAATAATTGTGTTTGATGTCATAAAACGATCCTTTCAATTACTTTAATAACAGCATTACGTCCACCGCGGGGTGATAAGCATAGAGAAAATAAGGTACCAAACGGGTGTAGCAGATATCAGTTTATAACTAAAAACAGTTATTTGTCTCTCCAACGTCGAGCATGGAAATGCAATAATGTTCTCTGTGAATTATGAGCGATAACATCACCGCCATGAAACATGCATCAGAGGATGCATGTAAAGTCATGGTAAACAGCACGGCCAAATGATGTTCGCGCTAGAACCTTACCCTGATGGTCGGTGCACCAATCCGTGACTGCCCAACACTGCTCTCTACCTAAAGGGCACGTCTCAGAGGCGTCAGGAGTTACATCTCCCTAAACACACTTTGCATACAGTGCACACTGTTGAAATAAACATAACCCATACATAGAGCATTTCCACTACAAGATCCTGCGACGCATATACGTTTTCAAAGACTTAACTCCCATGCATGCCATGGTATCAAACCACTATCAGTCACAAAGAATAATTATTTAGTAAAAATTCTTTCCCACTGAAATGCAGGAAACCTTTCCTGTTAAAAGCTGATGTGAAGTGATTTCCCTAATAGGTTTGATGAGATATTCCACTCCAATCATTCTTTTGAACATAGTAACCAAGAGAATGGACGACCATCAGGAGCTTAACAACAGAACGCCTCTCCATGCTGTTTTATGTAGGCACACGGAACCATTCATCGCATGGCTCCTTTAGCACCAGAGCCATTCCGGTAACGAAAAAGATAGCAGTAGCGGCCCCTGGCCCTTCACTGAATTTTGATGGAATTGCACTCTAAGAGGACTCGTGAACGCCAGCCATGCATGAAGACTCCATAACTCCGACTCTGCCACGTTGGGAGGGCAACCCCTTTACAGGGAGAGAAACAAAAACAGCGCACACCATCACACCTCAGTTCGTAGCCGGCGAGGGACTGTTCATACATGGCCCGTCATGAGCTGTGCCATTCGAACCGAGAGGAATTCATTTTGTGTACATGCTCTCAATGCCCCGTGGACGTGAGCTGCCTGCCATGTCAGCACGTAAACCAACCAAGCTCTGCACACGCGCACTTATAGTCAATTTACGAGGTGTTTGGAACAACCCGGACTATGGCAAGAAAAGATCAGGCCTGTTATGGATGGATGGATGGATGGATGGAGTTTAAGGGCCTATCAGCCTTGTAGGCTATATAAGGCCACAATATCTAGAAACACCCATCTTTACCAAGGTATAAAAAAACTTCACGACAGTGGAGTTTCCTACAATTCACCTAACCAGTCACAGGCCTGGTCAGGAGGGCGAATGGTCACGAACGCTCGCCATGGTCGCCTCCTGGATAGGCAATCTAAGGTCTGCTAGTCAAGTAGTAGTAGTAGTGGAAGTACTGGTATAAGTAGCAGTAGTTGCAGGATATACTGCAGGCAGCGTCTCCACTCCTTCGAAGTCATCCGCTTAGGAGACAGACACAGCGAACGCTCGCGAGCACTCTCCCTCCTGAACAGGCCCGTGGCGAAGCAGGGCAATTAAAGCCCCGGGCTTTGTGGCGTGTTTCCGGTGTCCCCAAATGAAGAGTCCATGAGCGACCACCCTGTGGAGAAAATCAATCCGACGCGCGACTTTAATGGAGGGTCTGCTGGGGGAGAAAATCGCATCTGTCCACTCTTGCATCTGATATCACAGCAAATCCTCGTTACAAGTTATTTTTTCCTGATCGAGATTGCGTTTGAAAGGCAATAGGTCGCGTCTGATAGCGATGACTGGATTAGGACACCAGCGCAGATCAGTGTGACTTGCAGTGAATTTTCAAAGCTCGTTCGAGATTGAGTTTGAATTGCGCTTGGAGGCGTCGGAAAGCTTGACAGGATTAGACTATCACTGTAGATCTGTTCGACATGGAACTGCCATTTACATTTAGTTCGAGACCGAGTTTGGATGGCCATTCGCGACTTTCCGGTGCCCTAACATGATTAGAATATCACGACAATTCAGTTTGACACGCAGTGAGCTTTCGGAGCCCTTTCGAGGTTTGAAGAACAAACAATAGCGTCTGAAAGCTAGAAATAATTGAAACATCACTAGAGATTGGAACTATGGAAGCTCATTTCTCTGGTGACCGTTTCAGGGAAGCGTCCGCTTCTTGTCAAACGCCGGGATTACGGCAAGGTTTGTTTTTAAAATATGAAAAAACACAACTTCGATTGTATGAAGCACTTTGTCTGGGAATGATGAGGCCACTGTAAAATCTTGGCTCAAAACTTCAAACTCTCTATAACTTTCCCGAGGAAGCCTCGAAGACGGTGAGCTGGCCCTGAGACAGAGTCGCCAGTGGGTCCGTAGGGAAATCAGAGGAGATATTTCGGAAACAAACGACATGTCTGCACTTAGAACAACACCACCACGGCCGGTTATGTGCGCCGTGGGAGAGAAAGTGGCCAGAACAAGCCAGGGTGAGAACTCACAGGGGGACCGAATATGTCCCTATTACGGGTAGACTCTGCGTTAGCGCCCTGCCAGACTGACAGAAGGCAGCAACAAGCCTGCAAGAGAGTGCTTGTCTCCCCTTGAAGGACAAATGCCAACTCTGCAGACGAGATGCCTCAAAGACTGACAGGGAGACTCCTAAGAGGCAAACCAAAAGCCAAAGCAAAGCTGTTCACCCCTTATCATGCTGGGCTGGTAGGCATGCCGTCCTCTCTTGCTAAAGGCGTTCCCTATTTAATGGATCATCCACAGGTGAAGCGTCGACTGACATACATTAATTAAACTTTCATTGCTTTTTTACAAGGATGTCAAAAGACGTTTGCTTATTAGAATTGAGTTCAAAATGTTTGACAGATTAGCATTTTTAAAATTTCAGATAACATATATTTAGGGTGGTGGTGGTGGTGGTGGTGGTGGGGTGTGTGCGTGTGTGTGTGTGTGTGTGGTGTGTGTGTGTGTGTGTGTGTGTCTGTGTGTGTGCTAGAGAGAGAGAGAGAGAGAGAGAGAGAGAGAGAGAGAGAGAGAGAGAGAGAGAGGTGTGTGCGCGTGTGCGCGGGTGATATAGGTTTGTGTGCGTGTGTGTGTTTTCATGTGTGTGTATGTTTGTGTGTGAGTGTTTGTCTGTGTGTTTGTGTGTTTGTGTGTGTTAACGTGTGTGTGCATATGTGTATGTGTGCGTGATGTGCGTTTGTGTGCGAGTGTGTTTTTTAAAATGTGTCTGTGTTTGGATGTGTATATGTGTATATATATGTGTGTGCGATTTTGTGTGTATGTGTGTGTGTGTGTGTGTGTGTGTTCGTGCGCGCACTTAAAGAGTAAAGAGGAAGAGAGGGCGAGTACAGCAAAGCATGAGTAAGCGTATCTCCTTCCTCCTCCCGTGTCTCATCTCTCTCTTACTCCATCTCCTGCTTCTCCTCTACTTGCTATCTTCTTGCTCCTCATACTGTAACGTTTTGTTGAGTTTTTCTGTCTCCTCTTCCTCATATTTCTCAATACGTGTCTCGTTTTTCTCTTCCCCTCGCGCTTCAACAAACAACCCCCCCTCCCTTCCTGCTCCTCTTCCCTCTTCCTCTCCTGATTTACCGATTTTCCTTCTCCTGCACCTTCCGTCTGTTACTCCCCCTCCGGCTCTTCCTCCTCCAACTCCCGATACTCATGTTCCTAACCACCATGATCCTCCTTCCCCCTCCCCCTTCTCTTCTTCTTCTTTCTTTCCTTTCTTATCGTCTCCATTTGTATTTATGGTCTTTGTGTTTTCCATTGATCAGTGTGTCCTGGAATTTGCTCAAATCAGGTTCAGAAGCATGAAAGTGTTGGACACAATATCATGGTCTTGCAATGTCAACATCAACGGCACCCCCCCCCCCCACCACACACACACACACGCGCGCGCGCGCGCATCCACATACAAACACACTCGCACACGCATACACATGCACACATGGACACACATATATGCAGATACACACACACACACACACACACACGCACACACACGCACACACACACACACACACACACACACACACACACACACTCTCGCGTACGCATACACATATTAACATATACACACACATATGCGCGCGCGCACACACACACACACACACACACACACACACACACACACACACACACAAATACTTTCTACTCCATAGATATCCAACATGCAAGTATTCCCCCTTTTGTGTGTCTTCCAAACTACCCAGACTGTCCCTCTATAACTCTGCAAACCTCTAAGCAGCCTTTATAGAATCTACAGGACACACAGTCAGAGACACACACAGAGACAGAAACAAAGACACACGTACACACACACACTCGTGCACACACACACATGCTCACGCACGCACACACACACACACACACACACACATACAGACACACACACACACACACAGATATACACACAGTCACTCAGATATGCACACACAGACACACAGACGTACACACAAACAGACGCACGCACATGCACGGACGCATACGCATACACATACACACATATCCGCACACGCACGCACACGCGCGCGAGCATGCACGCACACGCTGAGAGATAGAGAGAGAGAGAGAGAGAGAGAGAGAGAGAGAGAGAGAGAGAGAGAGAGAGAGAGAGAGAGAGAGAGAGATGGAGAGAGAGAGAGAGACCGACGGACGGACGAACGAACGGACAGAGACATAGATGGAGTGAGAGAAAACGTCAGAGAGAAAGGACGGGAGGAATTATTAAAAGATTGAAATTGTCCTTTCATATAATCACGGTACACTTTGTAGACTAATAGAAATGCATTCATGAAAACCATATGGGAAAATTATAACGTTGTAAAAAAGGTATTTTCATGAGAAACTCTCATTCAAACGTAGAACACGCAACTGCAAAGTGTAAATGCGAAATAATTCCGTTATTAGGGATGATGATGTAAGAACAAGAAGGGCAAAGCCCATACGACTCACATGCTTGACCTTGACCTTTACACGACCTTGACCTTTACATGACCTTGACCTTTACATGATTGACCTTCAGGTGACCTTCAAGGTCAAGGTGAAACAACTAAACCTAGCAATGACATCATACACTAAGAACTGTTTTACACATTTTCCTACCAAAATACATGTGACCTTGACCAAAAGTCAAGGTCATCCAAGGTCATGCAACACAAAGCTGTTAATTCAAGATATAGGAAGCACAATGGTGCTTATTGGCACTTTCTACCATGAGATATGGTCACTTTTAGTGGTTCACTACCCCATTTTGGTCACATTTCAAAAGGGTCAAAGTGACCTTGACCTTGATGATATGTAACCAAATGTGTCTTATAAAGAAAGTATAACATGTGTCCTACAATGTTATGAAGTTTGGAAGAGTTATCTTCCATAGTTCAGGGTCAAGGTCAATTCAAAATATGTATACAATCCAAATTTAAAGTGCTCGTGTGACCTCGACCTTGAAGCAAGGTCAACCAAACTGGTATCAAAAGATAGGGATTACTTTGGTCTATATACCATATATAGGTGAGGTATCCAATCTTAAAAACTTCAGAGAAATTTGAGAAAATGTGAAAAATGGCTGTTTTTTAGACAACATTTATGGCCCCTGCGACCTTGACCTTGAAGCAAGGTCAAGTCACTATGTATGCTTTTTGTGGCCTTGTCATCATACGCCATCATGCCAAATCGGGTGTTGATAGACTTAATAATCTCCGAGAAAATTCAACGTTAAAGTTTTAAACTGACGCCCGGACGCCCGGACGGACGAAACGGGTGAGTACATAGACTCACTTTTGCTTCGCATGTGAGTCAAAAATGATGCATGACAATTGTACGTTCTGCCCACAGAGCTTTCTTTTTAGAGGATACTTTGTGCTGGTGTGAAGGTTACAAACATAATATGAAATGCTTAGCGTGAGAAGACGAGCAGCAACATTCACGCAGACACACGCAGACTCCAACGTACACATACAAACATAATTATATGCATAAAGTAATACATACCAGCAAACTCACGAGCTCATGCACACACACACACACACACACACACACACACACACACACACACACACACACACACACACACACAAAGACACAGACGCGCAAATAAATAAATATATATATATATATATATATATGTGACCGCAGACACCATATTCAAATTCAGTTATGAGAGAAAGAAAAGAACAAGCGAATGTAGACAAAGTGGGGAAGGAAACTATGATAAATTGTCTCAGTGATTACCCACGCCGAGAAATGGAATTTGCATCTGAGGATAAATTTAGGCAACGAAAGCAAAAATTCCATTTCTTTACAGTTTTTGCCTTCCTTCGTCACCATGACCACACGCAACTGAGAACAACTGACACAAAAACATTTCCCATCTAGACAATGTCCAGGTTTCGAAACGCACACCTCATCATGCATCACAGCTCAGGAACTGCAATAATTAATTGTGCGTGTAGATGTGTTCGGGCAACGTAAGCGGAATTTGTTTTAAAACAAATTCCGCTTACGTTGCCCGAAACACATCTACACGCACAATTATTATTGCAGTTCCTGAGCTGTGATGCATGATGAGGTGTGCGTTTCGAAACCTGGACATTGTCTAGATGGGAAATGTTTTTGTGTCAGTTGTTCCAGTTGCGTGTGGTCATGGGACGAAGGAAGGCAAAAAAAACCTGTAAAGAAATGGAATTTTTGCTTTCGTTGCCTAAAATTTATCCTCAGATGCAAATTCCATTTCTCGGCTGTGGGTAATCACTGAGACAATTTATCATAGTTTCCTTCCCCACTTTGTCTACATTCGCTTGTTCTTTTTCTTTCTCTCATAACTGAATTTGAATATGGTGTCTGCCGGTCACATATATATATATATATATATATATTTATTTATTTGCGCGTCTGTGTCTTTGTGTGTGTGTGTGTGTGTGTGTGTGTGTGTGTGTGTGGTGTGCACATTGTGTGTGTGTGTGTGTGCATGAGCTCGTGAGTTTGCTGGTATGTATTACTTTATGCATATAATTATGTTTGTATGTGTATGTTGGAGTCTGCGTGTGTCTGCGTGAATGTTGCTGCTCGTCTTCTCCACGCTAAGCATTTTCATATTATGTTTGTAACCTTCACACCAGCACAAAGTATCCTCTAAAAAGAAAGCTCTGTGGGCAGAACGTACCAATTGTCATGCATCATTTTTTGACTCACATGCGAAGCAAAAGTGAGTCTATGTACTCACCCGTTTCGTCCGTACTTGAGTCCGGGCGTCAGTTTAAAAACTTATATATGGTATATAGGCCAAAGTAATCCCTATCTTTTGATACCAGTTTGGTTGACCTTGCTTCAAGGTCAAGGTCACAGGAGCTCTTTAAAGTTGGATTGTATACATATTTTGAAGTGACCTTGACCCTGAACTATGGAAGATAACTCTTCCAAACTTCATAACATTGTAGTACACATGTTATACTTTCATCATGAGACACATTTGGTCACATATCGTCAAGGTCAAGGTCACTTTGACCCTTTGAAATGTGTCAAAAATGGGGTAGTGAACAACTAAAAGTTACCATATCTCATGGTAGAAAGTGCCAATAAGCACCATTGTGCTTCCTATGTCTTGAATTAACAGCTTTGTGTTGCATGACCTTGGATGACCTTGACCTTGGGTCAAGGTCACATGTATTTTGGTAGGGAAAATGTGTAAAGCATTTCTTAGTGTATGATGTCATTGCTAGGTTTAGTTGTTTGAACTTGACCTTGAAAGTCACCTGAAGGTCAAGGTCCTGAAGGTCAAGGTCATGTAAAGGTCAAGGTCGTGTAAAGGTCAAGGTCAAGCATGTGAGTCGTATGGGCTTTGCCCTTCTTGTTCTTACATCATCATCCCTAATAACGGAATTATTTCGCATTTACACTTTGCAGTTGCGTGTTCTACGTTTGAATGAGAGTTTCTCATGAAAATACCTTTTTTACAACGTTATAATTTTCCCATATGGTTTTCATGAATGCATTTCTATTAGTCTACAAAGTGTACCGTGATTATATGAAAGGACAATTTCAATCTTTTAATAATTCCTCCCGTCCTTTCTCTCTGACGTTTTCTCTCACTCCATCTATGTCTCTGTCCGTTCGTTCGTCCGTCCGTCGGTCTCTCTCTCTCTCTCCATCTCTCTCCTCTCTCTCTCTCTCTCTCTCTCTCTCTCCCCTCCCCTCTCTCCCTCTCTCTCTCTCTCTCTCTCTCTCTCTCTCTCTCTCAGCGTGTGCGTGCATGCTCGCGCGCGTGTGCGTGCGTGTGCGGATATGTGTGTATGTGTATGCGTATGCGTCCGTGCATGTGCGTGCGTCTGTTTGTGTGTACGTCTGTGTGTCTGTGTGTGCATATCTGAGTGACTGTGTGTATATCTGTGTGTGTGTGTGTGTGTCTGTATGTGTGTGTGTGTGTGTGTGTGTGTGCGTGCGTGAGCATGTGTGTGTGTGCACGAGTGTGTGTGTGTACGTGTGTCTTTGTTTCTGTCTCTGTGTGTGTCTCTGACTGTGTGTCCTGTAAATTCTTTAAAGGTTGCTTAGAGGTGTGCAAAGTTATACAGGGACAGTCTGGGTAGTTTGGAAGACACACAAAAGGGGGAATACTTGCACGCTGGATATCTATGGAGTAGAAAGTATTTGTGTGTGTGTGTGTGTGTGTGTGTGTGTGTGTGTGTGTGTGTGTGCGCGCGCGCATATGTGTGTGTATATGTTAATATGTGTATGCGTACGCGAGAGTGTGTGTGTGTGTGTGTGTGTGTGTGTGTGTGTGTGTGCGTGTGTGTGCGTGTGTGTGTGTGTGTGTGTGTGTGTATCTGCATATATGTGTGTCCATGTGTGCATGTGTATGCGTGTGCGAGTGTGTTTGTATGTGGATGCGCGCGCGCGCGCGTGTGTGTGTGTGTGGGTGGGGGGGGGGGGGGGTGCCGTTGATGTTGACATTGCAAGACCATGATATTGTGTCCAACACTTTCATGCTTCTGAACCTGATTTGAGCAAATTCCAGGACACACTGATCAATGGAAAAGACAAAGACCATGAATACAAAGAGAGACGATAAGAAAGGAAAGAAAGAAGAAGAAGAGAAGGGGGAGGGGGAAGGAGGATCATGGTGGTTAGGAACATGAGTATCGGGAGTTGGAGGAGGAAGAGCCGGAGGGGGAGTAACAGACGGAAGGTGCAGGAGAAGGAAAATCGGTAAATCAGGAGAGGAAGAGGGAAGAGGAGCAGGAAGGGAGGGGGGGTTGTTTGTTGAAGCGCGAGGGGAAGAGAAAAACGAGAAACGAATGGAGAAATATGAGGAAGAGGAGACAGAAAAAACTCCACAAAAACGTAACTGTATGAGGAGCAAGAAGATAGCAAGTAGAGGAGAAGCAGGAGATGGAGTAAGAGAGAGATGAGACACGGGAGGAGGAAGGAGATACGCTTGCTCATGCTTTGCTGTACTCGCCCTCTCTCCCTCTTTACTCTTTAAGTGCGCGCACGAACACACACACACACACACACACACACACACACACACACACACAAAATCGCACACACATATATATACACATATACACATCCAAACACAGACACATTTTTAAAAACACACACGCACACAAACGCACATCACGCACACATACACATATGCGCACACACGTTAACACACACACACACAAACACACAGACAAACACTCACACACAAACATACACACACATGAAAACACACACACGCACACAAACCTATATCACCCGCGCACACGCGCACACACCTCTCTCTCTCTCTCTCTCTCTCTCTCTCTCTCTCTCTCTCTCTCTCTCTCTCTAGCACACACACAGACACACACACACACACACACACACACACACACACACACCACACACACACACCACCACCACCACCACCACCCTAAATATATGTTATCTGAAATTTTAAAAATGCTAATCTGTCAAACATTTTGAACTCAATTCTAATAAGCAAACGTCTTTTGACATCCTTGTAAAAAAGCAATGAAAGTTTAATTAATGTATGTCAGTCGACGCTTCACCTGTGGATGATCCATTAAATAGGGAACGCCTTTAGCAAGAGAAGACGGCATGCCTACAAGCCCAGCATGATAAGGGGTGAACAGCTTTGCTTTGGCTTTTGGTTTGCCTCTTGGGAGTCTCCCTGTCAGTCTTTGAGGCATCTCGTCTGCAGAGTTGGCATTTGTCCTTCAAGGGGAGACAAGCACTCTCTCGCAGGCTTGTTGCTGCCTTCTGTCAGTCTGGCAGGGCGCTAACGCAGAGTCTACCCGTAATAGGGACATATTCGGCCCCCCCTGTGAGTTCTCACCCTGTGGCTTGTTCTGGCCACTTTCTCTCCCACGGCGCACATAACCGGCCGTGGTGGTGTTGTTCTAAGTGCAGACATGTCGTTTGTTTCCGAAATATCTCCTCTGATTTCCCTACGGACCCACTGGCGACTCTGTCTCAGGGCCAGCTCACCGTCTTCGAGGCTTCCTCGGGAAAGTTATAGAGAGTTTGAAGTTTTGAGCCAAGATTTTACAGTGGCCTCATCATTCCCAGACAAAGTGCTTCATACAATCGAAGTTGTGTTTTTTCATATTTTAAAAACAAACCTTGCCGTAATCCCGGCGTTTGACAAGAAGCGGACGCTTCCCTGAAACGGTCACCAGAGAAATGAGCTTCCATAGTTCCAATCTCTAGTGATGTTTCAATTATTTCTAGCTTTCAGACGCTATTGTTTGTTCTTCAAACCTCGAAAGGGCTCCGAAAGCTCACTGCGTGTCAAACTGAATTGTCGTGATATTCTAATCATGTTAGGGCACCGGAAAGTCGCGAATGGCCATCCAAACTCGGTCTCGAACTAAATGTAAATGGCAGTTCCATGTCGAACAGATCTACAGTGATAGTCTAATCCTGTCAAGCTTTCCGACGCCTCCAAGCGCAATTCAAACTCAATCTCGAACGAGCTTTGAAAATTCACTGCAAGTCACACTGATCTGCGCTGGTGTCCTAATCCAGTCATCGCTATCAGACGCGACCTATTGCCTTTCAAACGCAATCTCGATCAGGAAAAAATAACTTGTAACGAGGATTTGCTGTGATATCAGATGCAAGAGTGGACAGATGCGATTTTCTCCCCCAGCAGACCCTCCATTAAAGTCGCGCGTCGGATTGATTTTCTCCACAGGGTGGTCGCTCATGGACTCTTCATTTGGGGACACCGGAAACACGCCACAAAGCCCGGGGCTTTAATTGCCCTGCTTCGCCACGGGCCTGTTCAGGAGGGAGAGTGCTCGCGAGCGTTCGCTGTGTCTGTCTCCTAAGCGGATGACTTCGAAGGAGTGGAGACGCTGCCTGCAGTATATCCTGCAACTACTGCTACTTATACCAGTACTTCCACTACTACTACTACTTGACTAGCAGACCTTAGATTGCCTATCCAGGAGGCGACCATGGCGAGCGTTCGTGACCATTCGCCCTCCTGACCAGGCCTGTGACTGGTTAGGTGAATTGTAGGAAACTCCACTGTCGTGAAGTTTTTTTATACCTTGGTAAAGATGGGTGTTTCTAGATATTGTGGCCTTATATAGCCTACAAGGCTGATAGGCCCTTAAACTCCATCCATCCATCCATCCATCCATAACAGGCCTGATCTTTTCTTGCCATAGTCCGGGTTGTTCCAAACACCTCGTAAATTGACTATAAGTGCGCGTGTGCAGAGCTTGGTTGGTTTACGTGCTGACATGGCAGGCAGCTCACGTCCACGGGGCATTGAGAGCATGTACACAAAATGAATTCCTCTCGGTTCGAATGGCACAGCTCATGACGGGCCATGTATGAACAGTCCCTCGCCGGCTACGAACTGAGGTGTGATGGTGTGCGCTGTTTTTGTTTCTCTCCCTGTAAAGGGGTTGCCCTCCCAACGTGGCAGAGTCGGAGTTATGGAGTCTTCATGCATGGCTGGCGTTCACGAGTCCTCTTAGAGTGCAATTCCATCAAAATTCAGTGAAGGGCCAGGGGCCGCTACTGCTATCTTTTTCGTTACCGGAATGGCTCTGGTGCTAAAGGAGCCATGCGATGAATGGTTCCGTGTGCCTACATAAAACAGCATGGAGAGGCGTTCTGTTGTTAAGCTCCTGATGGTCGTCCATTCTCTTGGTTACTATGTTCAAAAGAATGATTGGAGTGGAATATCTCATCAAACCTATTAGGGAAATCACTTCACATCAGCTTTTAACAGGAAAGGTTTCCTGCATTTCAGTGGGAAAGAATTTTTACTAAATAATTATTCTTTGTGACTGATAGTGGTTTGATACCATGGCATGCATGGGAGTTAAGTCTTTGAAAACGTATATGCGTCGCAGGATCTTGTAGTGGAAATGCTCTATGTATGGGTTATGTTTATTTCAACAGTGTGCACTGTATGCAAAGTGTGTTTAGGGAGATGTAACTCCTGACGCCTCTGAGACGTGCCCTTTAGGTAGAGAGCAGTGTTGGGCAGTCACGGATTGGTGCACCGACCATCAGGGTAAGGTTCTAGCGCGAACATCATTTGGCCGTGCTGTTTACCATGACTTTACATGCATCCTCTGATGCATGTTTCATGGCGGTGATGTTATCGCTCATAATTCACAGAGAACATTATTGCATTTCCATGCTCGACGTTGGAGAGACAAATAACTGTTTTTAGTTATAAACTGATATCTGCTACACCCGTTTGGTACCTTATTTTCTCTATGCTTATCACCCCGCGGTGGACGTAATGCTGTTATTAAAGTAATTGAAAGGATCGTTTTATGACATCAAACACAATTATTGGATTTAAAAAGTATTCAATAAATGGGTGTAGGATGCATGAACAAATAAAAAAAGACTACTTAATCACATCGAGATGAAATTTTACCGAGCGGACTTGCGAGTAAAGCCTTAAATGATATGAATCCATCCACTCATCCATGTGTCGATGCTTGTGGATTTCATCGAGGAAGCACTCCAAGGTAATTGCGTCATTTGGCCCCTACCATACGTAGCGACGCACGAACCGTGAACAATCTCACCTCTCGCGGACCTGAAGAACTGGCATCCTGCCGACCCTTGACGCGTGTCCATGTCCAGGAAGGCGTCAGATGATTTCCCTGGAGAGCACTGCGAGAGGGAGGAGATTTTCAGCAATGCGGTCCTCCTGTGTAGCATCTCCGGTTGCTCGGTGGAGAGCACTGGGCAAGGTCCCTTCTTGGGAGTTTTCCACGACTTTTTCCCCAGGAGCATTGAAAATGGAGCCTGCAGGTAACAAAAGGCCACAGGCTTTGAACTGTCCCTGAGCACTCTCTCGCTCCCTGAGAGAGGTATTTGCACACAGTGACCTACCCGAGCGTGTGTGGGACTCTTCGATCGGAACATTCTGCTGATGTGAGCGGGACCTGGCATTGTTATTGATTTCCAACTTGTGTGGCATTGGCCACCGTGTGAAGGTTCAAGACTTCTGCATGCTATGGGCATGTGACGAGCGCTGCACGTCCACTACAAGGCAATGATGTGTGAGCGAAGGTGTGTTAATGGTAGGACATTTTTAATCACAGATGCTTCGATTTTAACAAAAAGTATTTAATAGGGCGAGATGATAAGAGTCATTGCTAACATTACAGTACGATAAAAAGGTCTCGCTTTTCCCCCAGCAAATGATGTCGTCATCATCATTGGCGCGTTTTCCTCTGTTCCTGTGTCCCTGCCCTGCCATTGATCAAGCGGCCCAGTGATTAGGGGATAAAGAGTCAAGAGGTTTGAAACCCAGAAGTGGGTGATAAGTCGCTACATAAAGCCACACCTCCCTCTTTGCTATTTCTTTCTTCCTTTGCTTATTGTTTACCAACAGTTTTTTCCTGGTACTCTCTCTCTCTCCCTCTCTCTCTCTCTCTCTCTCTCTCTCTCTCTCTCTCTCTCTCTCCTCTTTTTTATCGTTGTCTGTGTGTCTGTCTCTATCTCTAGCACTCTGTGTCTGTCTGTCTGTCTGTCTGTCTGCGTGTGTGTGTGTGTCTGTCTGTCTGTCTGTCTGTGTGTGTGTGTGTGTCTGTCTGTCTGTCTGTATGTCTGTCTGTATGTCTGTTTGTCTGTATGAGTGTCTGCCTGTCTGTCTGTTTGTCCGTCTGTCTGTCTGTCTGCTCTGTCTATCTGCCTGCCTGCCTGCCTGTCTGTCTGTCTGTCTGTCTGTCTGTCTGTCTGTCTGTCTGTCTGTAATGGGGAAATAGGTTTTCGGAAGTATCTTACCTGAGAGAGACTTGGTTATCTACTGATGCGTTGATGGTGAGGTTGGTAGTCCAAAACAGTGTAGGGTTTGGAGTGAGTGGAAGTTGAGTTCTGCCCCAAGGTGATGAGCGGTGTTCGCTCTTAAGTATGAGTTGTGGTGAGTACAAATAGGCCGTGAGTTAGATGTGAGAAGATGGTTATATAAGAGAGCGCAAGAAGACAGAGAATAGAGATCGGTCCCCACACAGCAGAGAAGCAGACGAAAAGAAGAGAGAAGCAGACGAAGAGAAGAGAGAAGCAGACGAAAAGAAGAGAGGAGCAGACGAAGAGAAGAGAGAAGCAGACAAAGAGAAGAGAGAAACAGACAAAGAGAAGAACAGACGGTCTACCCGGTAATGTGCCTACTGAGTGAGGGAGCGAGAGACACAGAGAGACCAAGAGAGAGATGGAAGGTTGGTCGAAGTAGTCTTTTATGTCGGGAGCTGACCTACGTTTTATTAGTTTTATGTGAGTAGGTTGACCTTAGGTTTACTTGTATTCATAATTCTTTATTAACATGTTATCAGTGATTCCACTTTTATTTAATCTTCTTTCTTTTCCACCTCTGATTATGGGAAGTTATGATTTATATTGAATGATTAAAAATCTTGTATATACCCGGGACCGTTTTCATTAAGTTTATTGAAATCCCCGTAACACTGTCTGTCTGTCTGTGTGTGTGTGTGTCTGTATCTGTCTGTCTGTGTATGTGTGTGTGTCAGTCTGTCTGTGTGTCTGTCTGTCTGTCTGTCTGTTTTCGGCTATTCCTTCCCTCTTCTGCATTTCTGTCCTGCTTCTCTATCACCTGTAGAACTTCCTTCTTTATCTGCTTCATTATATCTTACTCCTCTACCTTCTCGTGTCCTTCCATTTCTCAGTTCTGTTCCTCCTCCTGCTCCTCCTATGCTCCTCCTGTTCCTGCTCCTCCTATGCTCCTCCTGATCCTGTTTCCCTTGCTTCTTGCACTTTCGTTACTCCAGCTAATAATCCTCATGCTACATCTCCTCCAGCTCTTAACTGCCTTTCCACTTCATTTTCTACCTCCTGCTCCTTCTGCTTCTCAGTTTGTTTTTCTCTTCCTCCCCATCTTTATCAGCCACCTGCGTGATATTATTCGTTAGGCGGTAAATTGCAAGACTTGCAAGACCTTACTATAATTTCCAACCAATTGCAAACACATCTAAAACAGTAATAATACATTTGTAAAATTACATGTATCCAGGGTCATCGGCATGACCTTTAGTTTGGAGCTCTCGTTATTCTTCGAAAACTCGTTTTATCGGTTCGCCCCAGTGGGATACAGACCCAGGCTGGAGAGACTGAAGACAATGAGACGAGGCAGGTTTCAGTTGTCTCTCGAGCGAATTACTCGCTCCCTTTGAAGGATGTCTTGAGTGCCCCTGAAACCTCTTCTGCCTGCTTCCAATCCCTTCTTTTCTGTCTAATTACAGCGGCACGAGCACTTTACGTGCCCTGCATATCGAAGTGACAGGTCCTTCAGACAGTGAATCCAGCCTTGCCCAATTTGAAATGAGTTTGGCTGAATCAAGGGGAGGCTCGAAGCGGATGCCTTCCTTCCCACGTAGACTCTTCCCAGTAACGAGCAAAACGAGCAGAATATGAGGGGAAATGGGAAATAAAAGAAAATGAAGGAATTGGGTGGAAAAGAATGACGTTAGATTAGATAAGAAGGAAATCGATCGGGGAAGACTGATTGGTAGAAAGGAAACGACGGTCGCCAGATGAAATGGAGGGCAACGGAAGCAAGGGAGACCTAAGAAAGGAAGAAGTACTTAAGGACGTTACTGCCCTTTTTCTTCCTTACCTGTTTATTCCCTTGCACGAGTGTGCATGTGCTGAATAAACGTGCAGGGGATGCCGTGTCGGCGTAAAAGCATGCTGGCGCGTATTCCTTTTCGTGTATACGTTAGTGTATGTACACTGGTCCGCAAAAGTTAAGGGCCACATAAACATGTCTCTCTCAAAAGGAAACACTTTTAATAAATATATGCAATAATGATTTAATTTAACATTCAAGCAATTGATTTATGCCAAAAATTTATTGACAAGTCAAAACTCATTATCTTGGCATCCGTCAGAAGCACCCCACCCCCCTTTCTGAAAGTTGCAAGGAAAGTCCAGTCAGTTTGTCCATGTGCAATAACGGGTGAGGCCACCATTTGCTGCCAAACAATCCATCACCCGTTGCCTCATCGAGCGGACAAGGTTCTGCAGCATATATTGTGGGATGGCGAGCCACTCCTGCTGCAGGAACTGGAAGAGCTGAGCAGCATCTGCGGGATGGGGGTGATTGTCCACTATGCGGCGTCCCAGAATGTCCCACAAGTTTTTAATGGGAGCCAGGTCTGGGGATCGTGCTGGCCAGTCCATGCGGACAACCTGCTGACGCTGCAGAAAGTCCCTCCCCACCACAGCATGGTGACGGGTGGCGTTGTCCTGTAGACAGGAGCCACGTCCCATGGCCCGCACAGTGGGGACGATGATTGGCCTGACAATCTCATCTCTGTACCTGATGCCGGTCAGGTTGCCTCGGATGAGGTACAGAGGAGTCCTCCCATGGAGATGAAAGCCTCCCCACACCATCCCAGATCCCCCTCCATAACGGTTGTGCTCTTGGACGCAAGCATCGATAACTCGCTCGTCTACACGTCGCCACACGCGCCTCCGAGCACTGTTCGACACGGTAAACGGAGATTCATCGGTAAAGAGGACTGTGCCACACTGCTGCCTGTTCCAGCGCTGGTGGTTGGGGCAGAACGCCATCAGTCTCGGCGATGTTGTGGTGTCAACGATGTTCGGATGGCAGGGTCCCTTGAGTGGAGGTCCACCTCGTGCAGGCGTTGCTCGACGGTGTCCTAGGAGATGGTAACGTTGGTGGCCGCCCTCAGGGCGACTCTCAGGGTCCTGGCAGTGATTGTTCGGTCACGCAGCGCCAAAAGTTGAAGATAACGGTCTTCGCGCCGGCTCGTTGCTCGTGGGTGTCGGGAGCGTGGCCGTTCATCAGCACTTCCGGTGGCCTGGAAGCGTTCGTGCAGGCGTTGGATGACAGAGTGGCTCACTCCAAGCCGTCTGGCGACTTCTCGGCCGGAAGTTCCATCCTGAAGCCACTCCAGCGCTCGTCCACGATCAAGTGTTGACAGTCTCTGTCTTGGAGGCATGATTATTGAGAGCCCTAGTTGCGGCCCTTAAATATCCGTTGGTTTGTAACTTTTGCTGAACAGTGGTCACTAGGGACATGGCTTGCACGTGCAATATGCCAGAAACCTGCAGCGACATTGCTTCGTCAGCGAAACTCGACTAAACTTTGTAAAATTCTCGTGAATTTGCAACGTTTTTTGCCTCCGCTGACAACACTTTTTCTCAACGGCAATGCCTGCAAACCAGGTTTGGGCACTAGCAGCAATAAATAAAGTTGCAACGTAGCCCACCTTGCGTCATTTTCAGCTTGTCGTCTCAGTGTAAAATAAATATTTGTAAAGCTACTGATAACAAGGGCCGGCCCTTAACTTTTGCGGACCAGTGTATATGTCCATGTCTTTTGTAATGTGTGCTTGACTGTACGTGTTATACGTGCGTACATACCCGTGCATGCGCTTCTGTGTATTGTTAAATATCTGACAGTCTTCACAGCGGCGCCAGTTAGTGACTGTTGTGATGACTCGCAAGGAAATAATAGTGGCAAATGTGGTCAGTGAATGAAGGTTCCAGTATTCCTTACACTGTGCCAGCTATGACTGTGTATGGCATCTTTTTGCACGTCACTTGTTGCTTTTGTTGTTGTTGTTGTTGTTGCTGTTGCTGTTGCATTTTCTTGCTTCTTTCTTTCATATATCTTTTTCCCATTCACCTGCTTGCTCTCCTTTCAACTGTTCTATTCCCTTCCTTTCATTATAAGGTCACATCACACTTCTCTTGTTAGAATGTCTCTTAGTTTCTGCATGTACTTTACAACCTCTTGTGGAGAGAAGTTTGCTGACTTACATGTAACTTCTCTGTCTGCTTTCTTTACGTAAGTAGTTTCTCGCTCGGCTTTCCTTGAATTTGTGGATTTTTCAAGTTTTATGTTTCTGCAGTAGTGCTGGTGGAGCTGGTGATGGTGGTGTTGGTTCTAGCGTTGTGTGTTTGTGTGTGTAAGTGCACGTGCGTACGCCAATGTGTATGAGTACGTTTGCATTTGTTATAGTGTGTGTGTGTGTGTGTGTGTGTGTGTGTTTGTTAGTATGTGTGTATAAGGTCTTGATTTTGAGTGTGAGAAAAGTATCTTTTGTCATTTGCTTGTACGAAGGTCTGTGCGCGCATGCCTTGGAGTCGCGCGCGCGCATGCGTGTGTGCGTGTGTGTTCGTGTGTGTCTGTGTGTGTATATGTGCGCACTCGCACACACACACACGCACCCGTACACGCACGCACACACACACACACACACACACACACGAGTGCAAGCACGCAAAAGGCGATTATATGGACGTGTGAACTGACAGACATACACACAGATATAAACAAGTTTACTTAGGTTAACGGATCTGAATAACTTGAACTTTGAATTTCATTAAAATGCCCACTACCCCCGTCAAAATTGAATGCAAATCATTTTGCAGTAATCATAAAAATAGAGAAATAAGTTAAGGATATATTGTTTTCAAACTTCATTTCCTCAGTTTATTTTCAGAAGCAGCCTTGCCGTTATTTTCTGTAAGAAATTCACAGAACGTTTGAATTTGTTTGTATCTGTGATGGAATTCGTCTATCAGGTTTTGTACCTGGCTCTGAACCTGTCAGAAGGTCAAGGCATGAAGGAGAAAGGTCACAACGTTTGAGGCTGGGAAGGTGACGGCCCTCCTGAAGGGTCCATTGACCAATTTATCAGAGGCTGGGGACGTGCCATGAAATATTGATGCTCTCATCTGGGGCGTTGTGAAGCTGGACGAGTTTGAAGAGACCCGGGAAGCTATGACCCATTCAGTTATTCACGGGAGGTCAATAAGCTACTGACGACCCATCTACCATAACCCATGCCGCCTGAACCGGCTCGGTCCTTACAGACGCACGACGAAAGCCCTTTCGCTACTTTGCTAGCTACCAAGTCATGACACATCGGCACGTAGTTTCAGATGTATTGTCCACTCTCCACGATGTGTCAAGTTGGAATTCGTGTGAGTGATTTCCAGCAAGAGGTAGACCACACCCGTTGGGCGTTGATTTGGGGGTGTTTGTTATAGCTGCTTTTTTAAACGTCCGACTTTTCGGTGCGGTTTTTGAACATGCGGAATAGTGTTGCGAAAATATTCATCCTACTGTATTGTGTGATATGCAGTCAGAGCCCCGCAATCAACGGGAACCGCTGGTCCATCCACTCCTCCAGTGGCAGCCCAAAGCAGCCAAATAGGCTACTGGGGATTACTGACATATAATCGTAGTGGAAATCTATCAGGAAGATACGGTATTCTGCGGGATACTGTCTTCACCAGCCTGTGATTCTAAGCACTAACAGTCACGTTCTTAGACGGTTGTAATCACTGAGAAGAACTTTTAAAGTTCATTTAGAATACCTGAATAAAGGTAAAGGAACAGGTGTGATTTTATACAGCGACTTTCCACCATTGATCGGTGCTCAAACCGCTTTACACTTTACCCCCTGATCACTGGGCATTTTGATCTACTGTAGACTTGTTGCGCCAATTTTAATGAAGGGTTACAAGCTTAATCCTAATCCAATTTCATTTATGAGATTTTCGTTCGAAACGAGTGTTTTGCTGGGTTTTGTTGGCTTGACTAATGTACATTTCTAGACCCCATTCTTTGAGAAGTACATACAGTCTGCTGGTAGTACCGAATAATGTGTCTTTTAAAGTGAAGCCTTGTTTGTCTTATTTAGAACGAATGAGAGGAACTTGAGTCACGAACATCTGTCAAGTTCCTTGGAGACGCTCCTCTGTACTCTAATGGTCGGGATCACAAGAAATGAATTACAAGAACTTCACAATTGCTCCTTACTCCATTCCGATTTTATTCAATAACAGGATGGTTGAATAGTTTCTGCTCTATTTTACTCCTACTGCGCTTCAACATTTTTTATGATAGTGTAACCATGCACAGTTAAAAGGTTTTCACTGCATGCAGTGTAATGTCGAAAAAGCTCACCCATTATTATCGCGACCACCTGACTGCCGTAGCAAAAACATCACACCCACCAGTCATCAGCCGTACATACATTTTATTCGCTTGGAGATACTGTTATAAGAAGGAACGCAATTCTCATCGAAAACATGTCCATTGGACGTTTGTCAAAAACAATCCTTACGTGCATACTTAATCTGAAAATGTGCTGCTATGGTCCTTAGGATTATCTTTTCGAGTAATCTGTTTCGTGTTGACGCATCAAAGACAGATGAACATCAAAACATGCGTCTTTCTCGGATGCCATTGATCATGAGCAGCTTCTATACGCTTTGCAACGTCACTTTAAAGGAATAAAGCCACTCTAAAACCCGTAGAACTCTTCTTTGTTAACTACAATCACACCCGGATACTGCCTCTTCTTCCCATGAAGCATGTATGGCTGAGGTGGGTTTGTCGGTGCGATGGCTGCAGCATGCAAGCTACCGGTTTCTGTTTTTGCGGCTGGCAACGGGCTTCAATCGGCACTGATTGCACTAACGGCATCGCCTGGCTGTGTTCTCTCGGCAATTCTGGCGATGAACATCAGCACCCGAGCGCCAGCGTCGGGGCAGAGTTGGCCCAGTGGGCCGTCCAGTTTGCAGGGGCTTCCTCCCCGGGTCCTCCCTCAAGGACGGGTCAGCGGGAAAAGTCGTTGCGTGTCTGCCTGTCAGGGTCTGGCGATGAGGAAGATGGGAGATCTCCAGGAGCAACGGCGTGCGTGCCTCTTTGCTTTTGTCGTCCTGTCGGCGTAAGCGGACTACGTGGGGTGAGGACCGTGTCCCTTGCCCGATTTCCCATTCCCGCTGTGATGAAGGGAAGGAAAAATGTGTCTGGCTTCCTTTAGAAAAGACCGCCGAGCAAGGTGAACGATTTCTTTTTTCAGTCTATCCATGCAAGAAGAGTTATGCCTTTGGTGGGAGAGTTGTCACTGGATTCAGAAGTAAAGTTACACGACAAACAGACTGCCGAAAATAAGCAAGATACGCATCCGCCATGAAACACATCCACGGGCACTTCACACAAGCAAGTCTACTATATATTTCAATACGAGAAACTTGTCACAATATTTTCTGCCGAACACCATTGTGATACACTGCAGTTGCACAAATGGACAAAACTGCTCAAATAAACGCGAGGTTTTCCGCCAGGGAAAGTCTCCGGAAATCGGTCACTGGTGGCTTAAATGACCCCATTTTCGATTCGGCAGTGGCTCATTACAGANNNCAAAAGTAGGACTGTTCCTGGCCCCGTAGCGACTCCTGAATCCTCCGAGCCTTTTGAGACTCCTGAATCCGTCGCGCCTCATGGGTCTCTTCGATCTGCCAAGCCCCTTCGACCTGCCGAGCCTGTTCAACCTGCCCAGCCTCTTCCATCTGCCGAGCCTCTTCCATCTGCCGAGCCTCTTCCACCTGCCGAGCCTCTTCCACCTGCCGAGCCTCTTCCGTTGTCTTGTGACGCGCCTTGACTGCTTGTTCCCGGAAGTCCTGGAAGTCTTTCAGCCGTTCTCGGACAGAATCCACACTGGCGGTGGCCTTGGCACTGGCCTCCAGCTTGGTCACCTGTATCCGACAGCTGTCCAGCTGCGTGCTAACCTCCGCTTTCTCCGCCTCTAGTCGCTCGAGAGCCTTTTCTGCCTTAACCTTCTCGAACTTCATCACCGCTTTCTCCATGGTGACGATGTCCAACATCTGTTTGAGGCCCTGGGTCTGACCCTCCTGTCTTCTCAGCTCCTCATACTTCTTTGCCAGAGTCTTCCTCAGCTTTGCAATCTCCCCATCCTTCCTTGACACCAGCCCTTGCTTGCGCCTAACACCAGCTCGGGTGCCGACCCCTCTCAAGAGATCGCGACGCGGGTATACCGGGACATCCTCCCACTCCCCGGTTTCCCGTTGTGCATGGTGTCCGATGTACACTGGAGTGTACATTTAGAGTGTGAAGTGGCCGAGTGGTTAGCGCGCTGGACCTACAGCCGCTTGCGGCCAGTGGGTGCGGCGTTCGAAGCTGCGCGGTCCCCAGAATTGCATCCTTGAGCAAGATGCTTAACTCCCATTGCTTCTCCCCACCCAGGAGTGAAACCGGGTACCAAATGGCCCTCTTTAGGGCTACCAAACGGCCCTCCTCAGGGCCTCTCCCCAGGTCCTTCGGATGAGACCTTAATAAACCGAGGTCTAGTGTGTGATACGCATTCACAACATCAAAATCACGCACTATAAAGATCCTGACGCCCATGTCCTCGACGGGTGGGTGTCGGCCACAGTAAAAACACCCAGCACGCACAATTTCTCCTTTGTGGAAAACAGTGTGCCAGCGCCCTTGGCAGCAGGAGACTGGTCTCATTGACTTGAGACACTACACACTGAGAGACAGCCTCAACATCGGCTCAAGCGCCTTGAGCATGCTGCCAGCATGGATACGTGCGCTATACAAGTAGACATCATCATCATCATCATCATCATCAACATTATGCTCTGTAGGGAGTAGCTGGGTTACGCCTTTCTTCCCGTTGAGTCGATGTGGCTTCTTCCATGGACCCACCGAATCCAGTTTTCACATGCTGTAATTGGGAAGCTCTATCGCACTGAGGGTACAAGAGCTGTCGACTACCCTCACCTGTAGGTCGTTCAAGATGCCGAGGACACGATGGCGCTCAGGGGTGCTCGACTCATAAACCCTTGCTACGTGAAGAAGCTTTATCGAGCGCGCGATAGCCGCCGTGGAAGTGCTACGCTTGTAGATGCAAAATGACTGTTTTTGGAGAATGGAAGGAAATAACCATAACAAATCTGCGAGGTGGCATACATTTCCATCTGTGATTAACACCCAAGCTGTGCGATCAGTTACAAGAAGTTAGGCTGATGTCGTTATATTCTTTATTGAAAGAAGAACTGCTCTGAAATAATTACCGAGCAAACAGTTCGCGAAAAGAATTCTAAAGCTTTTAAAGGGAGGTAACTCTACAGCTGACATTAGCCCTTAGTTTTTAATGTAACCTTCTTTGATGTAAGTCTTGAGAAATTCTAGCTCACGTTGTAAATCAGCACCGTCGTTTCGACACGATATTTTACATTAGAGTTGCGGCGCCTTGTTGCGCGGCTGCAGCATAAAATAATTATATCCTATCAGCTTCCTCAAGGAACGACCAACCTGCAGCTGCCGTTCCCTTATTAGGTTGAGAAGCGCCCACATAAACACTCCGCAACGATCAGAATGCATCGCGGAAGCCATCTTGGTTGGAGTGCGGTCAAGTAAACAGTGATAAAGACCCCCCCCCCCGTTTGATCACATTTCAGACAATAATTCGTTATGGGATGATGTTAATGTAAGAAACAAGAAGGGCAAAGCCCATACGACTCACATGCTTGACCTTGACCTTTACATGACCTTGACCTTCAGGTGACCTTCAAGGTCAAGGTCAAACAACTAAACCTAGCAATGACATCATACACTAAGAAATGCTTTACACATTTTTCCTACCAAAATACATGTGACCTTGACCCAAGGTCAAGGTCATCCAAGGTCATGCAACACAAAGCTGTTAATTCAAGACATAGGAAGCACAATGGTGCTTATTGGCACTTTCTACCATGAGATATGGTCACTTTTAGTGGTTCACTACCCCATTTGGTCACATTTCAAAAGGGTCAAAGTGACCTTGACCTTGATGATATGTAACCAAATGTGTCTTATAAAGAAAGTATAAACATGTGTCCTACAATGTTATGAAGTTGGAAGAGTTGATCTTCCAAGTTCAGGGTCAAGGTCAATGTCAACAATATGTATACAAATCCAAATTTAAAGTGCTCGTGTGACCTCGACCTTGAAGCAAGGCAACCAAACTGGTATCAAAAGATAGGGATTACTTTGGTCTATATACCATATATAGGTGAGGTATCCAATCTTAAAAACTTCAGAGAAATTTGAGAAAATGTGAAAAATGGCTGTTTTTTAGACAACATTTATGGCCCCTGCGACCTTGACCTTGAAGCAAGGTCAAGTCACTATGTATGCTTTTTGTGGCCTTGTCATCATACGCCATCATGCCAAATCGGGTGTTGATAGACTTAATAATCTCCGAGAAAATTCAACGTTAAAGTTTTAAACTGACGCCCGGACGCCCGGACGGACGAAACGGGTGAGTACATAGACTCACTTTTGCTTCGCATGTGAGTCAAAAATGATGCATGACAATTGTACGTTCTGCCCACAGAGCTTTCTTTTTAGAGGATACTTTGTGCTGGTGTGAAGGTTACAAACATAATATGAAATGCTTAGCGTGAGAAGACGAGCAGCAACATTCACGCAGACACACGCAGACTCCAACGTACACATACAAACATAATTATATGCATAAAGTAATACATACCAGCAAACTCACGAGCTCATGCACACACACACACACACACACACACACACACACACACACACACACACACACACACACACAAAGACACAGACGCGCAAATAAATAAATATATATATATATATATATATATGTGACCGCAGACACCATATTCAAATTCAGTTATGAGAGAAAGAAAAGAACAAGCGAATGTAGACAAAGTGGGGAAGGAAACTATGATAAATTGTCTCAGTGATTACCCACGCCGAGAAATGGAATTTGCATCTGAGGATAAATTTAGGCAACGAAAGCAAAAATTCCATTTCTTTACAGTTTTTGCCTTTCCTTCGTCACCATGACCACACGCAACTGATAACAAACTGACACAAAAACATTTCCCATCTAGACAATGTCCAGGTTTCGAAACGCACACCTCTCATGCATCACAGCTCAGGGAACTGCAATAATTAATTGTGCGTGTAGATGTGTTCGGGCAACGTAAGCGGAATTTGTTTTCTTTTACATAGTGACTCTGTGCTGTCATTATAGACCCAGACAACTGAGATCTAACAGACACTGACACTTTTTACGTCTAGGCAGTGTTCAGGTTTCGAAACGCACACCCCTCATGCGTCACAGGGTCAGGAGGCAGCAATGACTTCTTCGCTTCCAAACGCATGTCGTTGTTTCTGATTTCTTCCTGTGTTATCTTTCAACATTTAATTAAATTCCCCCGTCTCTGTAGATGCAGATTTGTCATTTTCGCGTCTGCTTTCGTAATTGATTTAGAAACATGAATATTTGCGCATGCAAAACGTTTCTGAGAAAAAAAGGTTTTACGTGTTTTTAATCGACAATTCAGTGCTATGTGTTTGCCACTCGTACACCGACCACGATCCACATACGGGTGCAACAAATAACAGAAAAATAATTTGTGAAAACACTTTCTTCATGCCATTTGGAAAGTTGCTTCAAAGAAGGACGACAGATTTGTCAAATTATAAGAACTGTGGAGGAAATATATGGCAATTACTCCGTTGGAACTAAATATGACAAGCAAAGGGTATACTGTCTCTCTGAATCTGTTTTAAGTCACTCCACACTGGAGATTTCTCTTGTTTATTTTACAAACTACCGTCCTCTCGTCAAGTCATGAAAATGCACGTATTTCACAAGGACTTCCAAATACACGATTTATAAACTCGTTGGGGACAACTGTATGTCCTCGGAGGAAAAGCACTAGCGTTATAAATGCTAACATATAACATCACGGATAATGCCCACATATAAAAAAACGTTTAAAAATATGCTTATGTGATGTAACTGCTACGAGATGTTCAGAATCTGTTGAGAACAAATATGCACTAAATCTGGAATGATGGCATAAACACTTGTCCGGAACTATTTTCTGCCATAAGTGTTCTTAGGTACTACAACATATTTGCAGTTCTTTTACTATCTAATGCTGCAGTGTTCTTGTTAATAATTTCAAACCAGCCTACACCCCATACCCCTGACATCTTCCTTGCACGCTCTGATACGGTATGATTGATGGCGTGTGGTTGATCGATCGGCTTTGCCTCGGCCATCAAGAGGACTGGAGAGGTGTGTAGGCGACCAGATACGGACATTGGCTGCTTTCAGGAAAGTGATTAACGCGGCAGAATGAAAACGAATTTCCGTCAGGCGGGAAGTTCGTTTCCCCCTCCCTCACAGCCTCCCGTTTTCTCCGGCATCAATATGCCAACCCAACAATCTAGCTTTTTTATAGTCACAGCTTGGATGTGGAAGCCAGAGGAGGCGTCGAAAGTTGATTTTCAATAGAGTTGCTCATTTATAGTCTTACTGACATAATGTTGGTATCATTCAAGTCACCACAGACGGTTCTTGTCAGCAGAGATATGAATACTGTTACAAGTATTAACAACATGTCTTCTGAGTTAGTGTTCTCATAATCATGAGCGAATATGCAACTTTAAAAATATGTCACGAGAACAAAGAGATTGTTAACAGTTTTACTTGTTCCTGTGGGTGATTTTTTTCTTTCTTCAACGTGGATTTACCTTTACATCGTAGTGAATAAAAAATGACAGACAGTTGCATATTCACTGCAGTGGAAAGAATATCCTGCCATCACAGCGCTTTACCACAATGCGACTGTCTCTTTTAGTCAGCTGACGGGAGGAAAGCACGTGTATGTCTTTTCGGATCAGAGTTGCTTAGAACCTGTATATTAGCCTAACAATTACCTTCAGATTATGCATATGTATATCTAAAACTAAATATATCGTCAGAAGAATCATTGCAATAGAGGGCAAAACATCAGAAGCATGCGCTGAATGTATTAAATTGATACCCATATACACCAATCATTACAGTACATTTTTAGAATCAAATATTGTCATAACTAGGGGCATTAAATTAGCCGAAGCTCATTACAGGAATTAAGACGTTCTCCTTCTTTTCAGAATGGACAGCATCTTAAGTTTGGATGTAATTTTAATAAATTATGTCATAAATAATAATAATAATAATAATAATAATAATAATAATAATAATAATAATAATAATAATAATGATAATCATCATCATCATCATCATCATCATCATCATCATCATCGTCATCATCATCATCATCATCATCATTTTTAACGCGCATTTCTTGCAAGCATTCAATGCGCGGGCTTGGCCACATTTACACACAGTTACTCGTCAGTCATACTACATAGCATAACACTCGTACGACTATCATACCAGGACTTGAAAAAAAAACACACTAGGTGGTTACAGAAAAGCAAGACGAAACATATGGGTTTTTAACTGAGATTTAAAAATGGACATAGTTGGTGCATCACGTAGGCCAGCCAGCAGGGAATTCCAGTCACTTGGGGCAATGAAACTGAAACTACGCTCTCCGAAAGACTTGGTACTACGCTTTGGAATTTTCAGAAGCTTTTCACTTGATGAGCGAAGAAAACGGGAAGGGGGATAGGTACAAAGGCAGGCCGGAAGATATGCCGGAAGGGTTTAATCAAAATGACGGTACGCCAAAACAGCAATTTTGTACTGGCAGCGGAAATGAATGTGAAGCCAGCGTAGATGTTTCAGGAGGGTGTCACATGATTGCGCTTGCCCTTCATAAGAACCAGACGTGCCGCACTGTTTTGAACTCGTTGCAGACGGTTTAGTTGTTCTGCCGGATAACCCGCCAGGACTGAATTGCAGTAATCCAGTCGTGACGTGATCCTGGCAGTTACTAACCTAGCACAGGTAGTGTCCGAAAGGTATTGACGGATTGATGCAAAACGGCGCAGTTCAAGAAAACATGCACGGCATGTACTGCTAATCGGATCGTGCATGGACAAGGTCTGGTCAATGTGAACACCGATATACCTAACTGAGCTACCCGCAATGAGTGTGGACTCATTCCCCACAATCCCAAATCGTGATGGTGCACCGACAGGTAAAACTTCAGTTTTATCTGTGTTAAGCATCATTTTGTTGCTATTCATCCATGAATCATTAATCTGATTCAACTATAATAATTAACACGCCCAACACGATATCATTGGATTATAATCAACTGCACGTACTGCGATATACACGGCTACAGTGAATTGGAACAGACTCAGGCACTATGTCGTCTCCCTAAATGATCTTCAGTCCTGTGCTGCGGATGGATCCAGCTGGCAAGCCATGACAGGTAAGACTTGCATCTCTTTCGAGAAGGGCCAAGACAGCAGCCCACATGCAGGGCAAAGAACCCATTCGCACCTCCCCCTAGCATCCTTCCATTCCTTATACTGCCTTCAAGTGTGTGCCTCCGGGATAAGATTCCTGGACACGTTCGAGGACACGAAAAACAAAATGCAATGTTTGATATCATGGACTACTTCCCAAGGAGTGGGGACGGTGCTATTGCTTGGTTAGGTGCGTCCTCTCTGTCATGTCACGGTGCATGCTGTCAGGTGCCTGTTAGGGACTGATCAAGTGGCCATAGTCAGGGAGTTGTGCGTAAAGAGGTTTGAGACTCAGATGCATTAAACAAAAACCTTTACCTTCAACATTGCCGGAACGACGGTCAACCTGCAGACAAGTGCATTGATAGAACCTGATGAGCGCATGCTGAATTTTCTTCACGATTCCACGAGACATGCATTGCTGCAGCAAGCTATAATATTCACTATCTGGATCAGTTGCTTTTCAGAAATAAAAAATGTGATCAATGTTCCAGTGGAGAAACATGCCTATTGAGAAAACTACAAATATCCTCTGACAGAGTGGTCAAAACACACTGCACAATGATTTGACAGTTTTCATTTATTCGAGGTCGATGACATTTCTTCAGCAGGATGGGTGTTCCCTGAGATGATTACTGGACTCTTAAAGCATTTTTGTGGAGTCACTTTTCGTAATGATGTCTTCTATGAGTGCCGTAAACAATCGGCCATGACGAGGGCTCAGGTTGGGCTACCTCGATACTCATTCTAAAGGAGAAGAAATGGAATGAGAAATGCTAATTTTGTAAAAGCAATGGCTTCCACGACAGCTCTCAGCTGGGATTGGGTACGGACACAATGAGGGAATCAACTTTTCCGCCTGTTTGAAAGACAAGCTTAGGCCCTGGGGATGGCGACTGGGTCACACCTCCCTGGCGCCCGAATGGCCGTGTTTACGAGGCAGAAGGTGGCGAGACAGATAGTCCCACCCTCCATTCTCCCCGTGGCTCTGTGAGGCTCCCTATCTGACACCTATCTGACACCTATCTGACACCGCCCTCAGAATCACAGGAAATCTTCCCCAATATCCAGTATTTATTTCCCATGTCGATTCCCTGTTTGTCATGTGTATCGATATGACCTTCCTCCGTGTGGCAACTACGTCCATCTTCCTCGACAAGCCTATCCCACAATCAAAACACCCATCTGAAATGATGGGAAATACAAGATATCGACCGGTCCCCCAAAAACAAAGTTGATACTTGCATGAGACTCGTAGTATTCAGCGAATATAAACGTTTGAGGTTCTCAAGCATTTCATTGCTGTTGCTGTCGAAAAGTTTGTGGTAGATGTTTCCGTCGCCAGTTTTCACAGCACTGTTGTCATCATTCTTTATGTGCAAATATTCCTTTCTCCTTTCTTCCACACACGATAACAATTACAGAATCAAATCTGAATAAACATAATGTATGATAAAATATTTGCTTATATTAGTCGCAAATATACAGAAAAATGAAAACAAGAAAGAGTGATAAACAGCGGTTGCAAAAACTCTCTCTCTCTCTCTCTCTCTCTCTCTCTCTCTCTCTCTCTCTCTCTCTCTCTCTCTCTCTCTCTCTCTCTCTCTCTCCACTACTGCATGGGCAGCCGTGCAGAACCCTTCGCTTCACTCCCGACGTTTCTGCATCCTCAACTTTTCAAGTGAACCAAAACGCCAGTCAATGGACTTCCAGCCACTGTGGAAGATGCACTCTCAACATTGCTTGCTACGGAGACCTTGACTTCGTGGAAAATGGACTGTACAGCGATCTACATAGACGTCGTGCGAGGCTTCATGCAAGGTCAGCCATTACCGGACACCCACAGTGCCCAGAGCGGGCTGAGACTTCAGCCGCCAGCGCAGCTACTACGAGACAAGCAGCAAGCTGAACAACGTGAGTAAAGAAATATTAGTTTCATGTACCCTTTATGTTGATCTCCTTGAAGCACGCGAGCCATGTAATCATTATTCTGCCGCCAACAATATTCTAAAATCACATCTCACAACACCTTTCACGATTGACCTCTGACCTCCCGGCAAACGATTAGTGTGGAAAGATGGACGAGTGTACCGAAACAGCCGACTTTGAAGATTTTACTGGTATGATAGAACACTATTCTTCACCAGTCTCTCCTGACAGCACTCCAGCAAGTGGGGAACCTTCGAAGAGAGGTGAAGGACATTCTCCTTGCAGTGCGAAATGTGATTGACACAGCTCTATCATGTCTCACGGCCTTCTTCGAAGAGAGGACTTCGGAGCAGAGCACAGAGAAGAGTCCGGATAACCGTGTGACTCTTGACTGATGACACCGTTCCGTCCCATGCTCAAGCGAGACACAGACAAGAGCCTGCTCCGTCCCGACGACTCGTGAAAGTCCTCCGACAAGAAAAAGCCCAAGCTAGCGACCTCGAGTGCGGCAATTACCACGGGTTGGGGACAGACCAACCCAGCCACCAAGGCAGACCGAATGATGGCTATGAATCATCGTGCTCTAGCATATGCCTGTTGCTCTTTTTCGCGTACGCGCCTAAATCAAGACTGATTTTCAATCTTTAGAATTCGGAAAACTCTGTTTTGTTGATGTAATTGTTCGCAGCATGCCAGAGCCAGTGGCCTATGCAATGAACATTCTGCTCGGTCTATATGTATTTCTCTGTCTATCTGTCTGTCCATGTGTTTCTATCTGTGTGTGTCTCTGTCTCTGTCTCTCTCTCTCTGTCTCTCTCTCTCTCTCTCGCTGTCTCTCTCTCTTGCTCTCGCTCTCGCTCTCTCGCTCTCTCTCGCTGTCTGCCTCTGCCTCTCTCTGCCTCTGCCTCTCTCTGTATCTGCCTCTATCTGTCTGTCTGTCTGTCTGTCGTCTGTCTGTCTGTCTGTCTGTCTGTCTGTCTGTCTGTCTGTCTGTCTGTCTGTCTGTCTGTCTGTCTGTCTGTCTGTCTCTCTCTCTCTCTCTCTCTCTCTCTCTCTCTCTCTCTCTCTCTCCTCCCCTCGTCGCTCTGGCCTGCCGAGCAACACGTGTCGCTTTGCTCTCCCGACGTTTTCGCATTAGCAATAGTTTGAGTAAGCCAAAATGCCAGTTACTGGACTTCCAGCCACTGTAGAAGGTGCCCTCTCGACACTGCTGACTACGGAGACCTTAACTTCGTGGAAAGTCGACGGTACAGCGAACCAAACAGTCGTCGTGCTACGCTTCACGCGAGGTCAGCCATTACCGGACAGCGACAGCGCTCGTGGGAGGTGGAGACGAAAGCCTCCAGCGCAGCTACGTCGAGACAAGCAACGAGCTGAACAGCACCGTGAGTCAAATAACATTCGCATGACTTACCCGTCTGTTAAACTGCATGAAGCGCGCGCAGAGTGTAATCCATGTGCTGCCACCGTAGACATCACCGGAACACATCTCATACAGCCAAAACGGATTGTGACCTTTCACACCTGACCTGTGACCTCTCGACAAATGATCAGCGTGGAGTGAGAGACAAGCCCGCCGAAGTCGTCGAGATGAAAAACTCGAGCGAGTTGACAGACGATCATCCGTCGCCAGTCCCCACTGACAGTACTCCCGAAAATGATGTAGATCTTCCAGACGGTGTGAAGGAAATACTGCAGGAGATAAGGCGCAGGAGTGCATCTGCCCAGTCGTGTCTCGCCACCTTCCCTGAAGTGAAAGCTGCGGAGCGGGGCGCGGAGAGGGATAGGGGTGGCCGTGATATCAGCTCCTCATCTGATCGCCCCATTCCGTCCTGTTCCGACAGGAGAGAGAGACAATGGCCTGCTACCCCCAGACTACCTATGCAAGTCCGTCCACCAGACACAGCCCCAGTCCGAGGCCCTGAGTGCAGCAGTAGCCATGGAGATGGCGACAGACCAACC
>JAWQFJ010000618.1:57500-60000 GCA_034096865.1 Theodoxus fluviatilis
TGGGGAGGAGGAGGAGAAAGAGGAGAAAGAGAGGAAGGACAAGAAGGAGAAATAAAAGGATAGGGAAGAGGAGGAGGAGGAGGAGGAGGAGGAGGAGGAGGAGGAGGAGGAGGAGGAGGAGGAGGAGGAGGAGGAGGAGGAGGAGGAGGAGGAAAAGGGGACGAGTGAATGAATAATACATAAAAACAAACTATGGCATGGTAAAGTACCATTTGGTGTCTAATTTTGTGAAGCGAAATCAACAAATATCTCTAGTAGCGTGAGAGTTACTATAATAGACACACAGAGTCACCCTACACGATTCTTTAAAGGGCGCATAACTAGGGAAATTGAGACCTGACTTCTCTTACTCTTACCAGTTCTTGGGATTTTTGCAATCAATGGCCTTACATAGCCTATCAATCACTGATAAGTTGCAAAACTCCATTTATCAGCGGGATCAGCGGAAGCAGCAGTCCAAAATATTTTCAAAGAATGGAAACAATGCAAGTGATCTGTAGGGTACAGCACGTTCGATGACATATTATATTCATTTTATTGAAACCCCCTCTCGGCCTGCTTCACATCCACATGTCAGTCATGGTCATGTCAGGAACATGAAGGACCTGTTGCAACAGAACGAAGCGACGAGTGTTTTGTTGCAGAATCTATGGGTACACATCAGGGATGTCAGTTGCCGTTTAGTCACAGACTGCAACACACATTAGGCTCAGACGCTTATAGCAAACGCTCAGAAACTTTCTCACAGAGCGGCGTTAGACACGTACTTTGCAGTTTCCAAGTATATTGTAGGTGACCTCAAACCGTTAGTCCCTCACGAGCACAATTGCAGTTTCAACAAGCCCTAATAGGTGACCATTGACGATGAAGCAGGCGAATGCCATCGTTGCTGACGCAAGGGAAGTCTTCACCCTGACACAACTGCCAGCTTTCAAACATCGCCATCGATCAGCTCCAATGCCAGCAGCCTCCACGAAGCTAAGACGTTCCCACAAACGTGGACGGCTACGAATCAGTGATGTGATAATTCATTTAGTTAAAGAACACGTGCCAATACTTCCACTTCAAGCCGTGCTAGGGAATGCTTGGAGGACGGTACCTTCCTTTGTACACGTATTTGGGGAGACCTGTGGCTGCCACAGTACAATTGCACTTTACCTCTATACAGACAGATGCCCACAACTCCGTTTTGCTCCTGGGCACAAATATGACGCAAATTGCCCACACTTCACTTGGATGCAGCGAATACAAATACTCTTCGCGCTTTGCTAAGTCAACACAACCCACTAAGACAACACTTCTCAGAAAGGTGCTTCCATTCCCGTTCGATTATTTTTCGTTCCCATCCCATTCTGGCCTCCTTCCTAATCGCCCTGCTGGACTGGCTGGACGACCAGGAAACAATGGACCACAAGCAGTCCCTGGCACGGTTATGGCTGGCGATGGTCGTTTGAAGTGGCAGACGCTCCATCGGTGTTGGCCGCGATCCAGAATCTGATTGCTACTGCTTGTGCTGACGTTCCTGGTGCTTACGTTGTGGCGTAGGTGAGGCTGCAGCTGTTCCAACTGCTGCCACTGTAAGGGGGGACCTGTCTTCTTTCGTGCAGTATTTTCTCTCTCGCAACTGTGCAGTAATTCAATGGTATTAGTTCCATCCAAAGGTCCCATCACAGCAGCGAGGGCGAGGGCACTTGAGCTTCCACTCATTACTGCCTGACTCGCGCAAGGCTCAGCTGATGATGACACCGAGTGTCGCCTGGCGATGCCTTCAAAGGGCGATTTGTCTGACTGATCTTTCATAGTGACGTTGTCGTCGCCTTCTTTCATCTACAGATATGAATCATGCCGGTCTCGAGAGTCATATCCATGCTCCTTTGCCAGGCCTATTGCAATACAAGGACAGATGGAAAAAGTTGGTTGAGGCAACTCGACAGGTCTTCGGCGAAGCGTTGGCAATTGAAAACCTCAGAAATAGTGCGCTGTCCAAGAAGATTTCCCTCGTCGACAACATGAAGTAAATGCTAATTGACTTTGAAGGCCGACAATATTGGAATATGCACGAAGGCCTTTTTTCCAGTCCCGCTAGGAGAGCTTAACTACTCGCGTCGACCCACAGACCGTGGGGTCTTGCATGTGAGCAAAAGAAGGATCCTCTGGGAGTTGCAGGAATCGAATCGCGGCACAAATTGACCAAGATGCCGCACGAAGACTTTGAGACTGCCTTGCTCAGAGGAGAACGAAATCACACGAGAGACCCACTCAGAAGGAAAGAAGAAACGGCCCCCAGCAAACGAGACCCAGCGGGGAAGTGAACCCGTTTGAACCAGAAGTAAAAGTTTGCGAGAGACGCCAGCACAAAAGTGGACTAACTTTGAAGTGTAGCAAGGCATGAAACTTAGCCAGGTTCCTGGGAAAGGACAGATAAAGCAATCGAGGCTTCATTATATCTCTTGCAGCCGGTCGTAAGGGTCGCCAGGAAAGCTGCAGACAATCATCCTGT